>APFE030279262.1:17053-28369 GCA_000404065.3 Pinus taeda
ATATTTTTTTTTCCACAGAAAAATCGAACCATCTATTAATAAAAATAGGTAGCTACATAGCAGATGCAAAGCATTACAAGATGACTCATTTTTTGCCTTGAGAAAGGGAAAAGAGAGAAGTCTCGGCTAGTTGAAATTGAAACCAGCGCAAACACCCTTGCCCGGAAGGCAATGAGCGAGTACAACAGTCCCTTATGTATGAAATTTGGGAAAACCACTCACCGAAAACTCATCAGAAGCGAGGCAAAAGACCCGTCTAGAAAAAGCACATCGCCCTGTAGCCAATAGAAAGCATGCAGGCGATGTAAAATTGATGTAGAATCAGAGGGTTCACACAAAACAAGGAGCATACAACGTCCAAGGGAGAATCCTGCGTAGACACAATCAAGATTCTAGAGAAATAGGAAAACGAAATAAATATCAGGTCGAAACGAGCCTCCTTTTACAAGGAAAGCAACCCAAAAGACCTGAGGAGGAGCAGTGAACAGAAAAGTGAAAAGCAAGTGAAGCAAAACAAATATTTACAGAGCACGGTAAAACGATTCTGAGAAATGAAAAACTAAACGAAAATGGGTTGTTCGAGGGGTCGAACAACCCCATTCTCTTCTTCCAAAACGGACCACGACCCCATGTTTTGATCAACACCTTCTTTGGAGAGACGATCAGCTTCAGAATTTCTTTCCCTGAAGATGTGGCTAAGGGAGATCTCCGAGAAAAGATTTTTAAGTCGAGTAGCTTCTCTAAGAAGGGGAAGCAGGATGAAATTACTGCATAATTGCGTTCCATTGAACCATCGTACAGTGTTCATAGAATCCCCAAAAATCTGAACTTCTTGCACGTTCCTCAAGACAAGCCAACAGAGAAGAAGGTGGAGGGCTTTCAACTCAGCAAAATTATTGGATCCTTGGCCAAGGCCGACTGAAGCCTTAACAATCTTTTCCTTTGAAAAATGAATTATTAAACCAGCCCCACAGTGACCATTTATGTCTGAGGCCCCGCCATAATAAGCCCACGGAATTGAGAATCTGATAGTTTCTTGCCGAACCAACCTGGGAGGAGTAGCCCGCGGAACAGGGATACTATCGAATATAGCAGCGCCTTCAGCAGCCAATCTTTCAATCGGGAAGACAGAGTCCTTGAAGATGACCTGATTCCTAGCAAGCCACGTCCCCCAGGTAATGATAAGCAGATGGATCTCTCTCTGTCATTGGAAGCTTCTTTCCACCACTTCTGCCAAGCTTCCAAAATCCCTTGCCCTTCCCACCTATATGGGATTTTGAGTAACCTTAATGTTTCAACCCATAGACTAGAATTGAAAGGGCAGAAAAGGAACATGTGATGAACTGATTCGAAGCTATCTTTGCAAAGAGGACACCAACCTGGGCCAACCCTACCACGTCTTTGAAGAAATCCCACGTAGGGACTTTCTGGTGCAGGACACACCAAAAAAAGAGTCTGGTTTTCGCTGGACCTTTTAACTTCCATAGAGATTTGGCCCACCAAGTCAGATTTTCCCACCCTTTCTGGGTCATCATCCATTTGTACCCCATCTTTGGAGAGTAAAGGCCATTCTGAGCAAAGACCCACCGAAGTTCATTTGGAGTGTCTGAGAGCCTGACTGAAGAGTTAAGGAGGTCTTTCTTGTAAGAGTCCCTTTCCTCCAACCATTCTTCTTCCAACTGAAGATCTATTCCTTGCATCCACCCTTGGCTCCATATGGAGGAATTCCGGGGATCATCCACTTGGTTCAATGTGAAGCGACCTTTCTCTTTTAAAGCCGCAACCAACCCTTGAGATAGAGAGAAACACTGTAAACAACCAATCCAGGGGTCTCTACCCAGCCTTATTTGAGAACCATCCCCCACGCTCCAGGCCAGACCCGTTTCAATAATGTTGACAGAGGCTACTACAGCTTTCCAGACCACCGAGGAGTGTTTGCAGGTCTTTATAGGAAATCCGATCCAGTCTATCGTTGATAGAGGGTCAATGTATTTTCTCTTTGTAACAAAAGTCCACAAATTGTCAAAAGAAATGAGCCTCCAGGCAAGTTTGGTTGCTAAAGATTGGGAGAAGCATTGAAGATTTTTTATCCCCCAGCCTCCCCACTCTTTGGGACGAGCCACTTTATCCCAGGTGATCCACGGGGTGACCTTCTCTGTCTTGGACCCTGCCCACAAAAACCTACTGCAAAGTTTGTCGATTGGATAAGACTCCTTTGGGAACCCAAGTTAGGCTGGCCCAATAGACTGGAATAGCCATAAGCACAGATTTTATTAACACAAGCCTTCCAGCCCTGGAAAGCCATCTGAAACTCCAATGTTTCAGCTTGGATTCGATTTTTGTGAGGATCCAATTCCAATCTTTGTTCCTGTAGTTGTTCGGTTTGAGGAGAAAGCCCAAGTATTTGAAGGAATCCTCCAACGCTTTGACATTGAAGTTTAAGACCATCTTCACGCTATGCACCATTTCTCTAGACATACCTGAGCACGTGAGAGAGGATTTTTTCTCATTTATACAAAGTCCAGTTGCCTTCAGGAAAAGGTACATGATCCTTTTGAGCGTCTTACAATCCTCCAAGCTACCATTACTGAACAACATTATGTCGTCCACGAATAGGAGGTGGGTAGCCCATAAATTTTCAGCTGCTTCAATGCCTTTGAGAGACCCTTGTCTTTTAGCATCGTGAATCATCAGGCTAATGCCTTCTGCAACCAGCAGAAACAAAAGGGGAGAGAGCGGACAGCCTTGATGCAGACCGCGTTCAAGACTGAAAAAACTAGAGGCCGCTCCATTAATCAGAACAGTTATGGAGGAGGAAGAAATACAGCTCATAATCCATTTCACAAAGTCATACCTGAAACCCAGATGAGTAAGTAAAAGCCTGAGGTAATGCCAGCTGATTCTATCAAAAGCCTTTGACAAATCGATTTTCACTACTGCTCCTTTTTTTTCCTAATTTTTAAACTATGAAGAGTTTCTTGAGCAACTCCAACTGCTTCATGAATTTGTCTGCCATCGAGGAAGCCAAATTGCTCAGGGGAAATGTTTCTGGAGAGAAAAGGTTTTAATATGGAGGCAATGACTTTTTCTATGATTTTGTAAACACAGGTGCACAGGGATATGGGTCTGAATTCTTCAAATGAGCCCGGGAGGTCAGATTTGGGAATAAGGGAAAAAAAAAGTGGAATTGAAGGGATGGCAAATTGATCCGGCACTCCTGGATTCTTCCACAACAGCCACAAGCTCGTCACCAATGAATTTGAAGAAGTGTTGAAAGAATTTGACAGTCCAACCTTCCGGGTCAGGGCTTTTTTCCTTTTGCATGGATTTGAGAATATCTTCTATCTCCTCCTTAGAAACGGGAGCCATGATGGATTCACTTCCTTCCTCCTCTATGAACCTAGGGAAGAACTGAGCAACTCTTATAACTTCAGCAATAGATGCTTCCTCTAGCGCTTTAAAGAGGTTCTTGAAATAGGTGTTCCCTAGTGAAGCTAACTCTTCAAAAGAACGAGCCATATCACCATTGGATTTTTCAATTCCCATATAGTATTAGAGTTTTTTCTTCCTTTTGCATAGTTCTGAAAAAACTTGGTGCTATCGTTCCCGGCCTACAACCAGATCGCTCTACTTTTTAAGCGCCAACTCTCTTCCCTGACCTGGAGAATCCGCTTCCTTTCCATCTCCAGCTCTTTGAGTCTAGTCCGAGACTCGACTATTCTATAACCGTTACCTCCTGGGTCTTCAAGAAGGGATATCTCTGAATTGACAATTTCCAGTGTTTTTTCTTCATTCAGTTTCTTCTGGAGGGCCCACTGCTTGGAGGCAGCCTTCATCCTTGTTCGGTTTTCCATGAATGCCTTGCTGCGACTCTCATCTTCGCTGAGATTAGCATTATTCCAAGTACTGTGGAAAAGGCTAATAAATGATGCATCCAGAAGCCAGGAGGCATTAAATTTGAATGGAGTGCCCAGTTTAGAGAAAGCACCCTTCACTTCAAGGAAGACAGGGAGATGGTCCGAGAGACCGCCTTCCCCAACCTAGTGTCTAAAGGCCTGTAGCTTATCAGTCAGCTAATCGCATAGAAGAAATCTGTCAAGCTTCTTCCCTACCCATTCTTCTCCTATTCTTCGATTCCTCCACGATGGACGCATCTTGAGCGGAGGGACATCCACCAGAAGAGAGGAAGCCAGTTTATTTATAAAGAAGTCAATGAGAGGGTCTGCTCTTGCTCTGACCCCCGAAGATTCTGTCATCCCCAGAGAAAAGTTAAGGTCTCCGCCGATTACAAGATTTCGGTGCACCATAAATGATTTAGCAAAGAAGGGGTTCTAGAACCTCTCCCGTTCCATAACAGGCCCGTAAACATTGATAATGAGAAAGGGTGTGCATAGTTCGATGGAGTATAGTTCCACAGCCAGAACATTTTCCCATCCCCAAGAGGATATCTCTCTAAGAACCTTCAAATTGAAACCCAATGCCACCCCTCCCGAATGACCATTGGCATCTATGACCTGAAAGCTCCAACTCGGAAGAAGCTTAACGAGGTAGCCTGTAACTTCTTCCCCCTTCCCCAGAGTTTCTTGAAGTAAAATAATATCAGGTTTATTGGACCTCACCAATTCCTTCAGAGCTAGATTTTTTGGGTTGGCTAGCTAGACCCCTGCAATTGTATGATAAGATGATCATCGTGAACTCACAGAGGGTGTCCGCTTTGCTCTAAGCACCCCTGGAAGAGACATCTACTTCCCGTCTGCAATGTCGATGATAGCCTTCAACTGTGCCTTCGACAGAATAGTTTTTATTCCTCTTTGTGTCCTCAGGCCTATTGACTCCATATCCAGTTCCAATCCACTCACAGTGAGCCTTTTTCCCTTTCTATTGGCCAAAGGTCTAAGATTATATGGGGGATCAGGACTCCAGACAGAAGGAGGGACAGAGTAGGCAGCATCGAAGGGAAAAGAGGTCGGCAGAGGGGAGGAGGGAATGGTCATAATAGCGCTATCAGTAGAGGTTTGCCCCATCCTCAGATCCAACATTTCATTCGAGAGCTGCCTTAAAGGACCAAACTCATCACAACAAGACAGAGAAAGAGCATTAGAAAAGCATAAGGAGGAGGTAGGGGAAAAAAACAACCTCGCCTGAGCCCCCCCTGCCTTTTCAGAGACAAGAAAACATCGGATAAGAGGTGTGCTCATTTGCTGCAGTCGCTGGTTGTTCCTAGAAATCAACCTTCCCTTGCTCCCGGACCAAAGCTTGAGCAGGAGCCATAGGGTCACTTTCCTTGGTCGGAGCCTCTGTTTCCTAAAAGATCGCCTTCTGGAGTGTCTTCTGAATGTTTCTGCTTCTCCTTTGTCCTCGACGTCGCCGGTGTCCTAGGGGACATTCCCGAGCCAGATGACCATATTGATGACATCGATGGCATCTGAAAGGGAGATTTTCATAGTCCAAGATCTGAAAAGACTCAATATCTCGATACTTCAGGTTCATAGCGTCTGCCAAACCCTCCCTGGGGTTTAGACTGACCAAAATACGGGCGACTCCCCATTCATGAGTTCGAAGCTATGATCTATCAATGTTGAGAAACTTCCCCAGAGTATTACCAATAGAGATGAAGGCTGAGTCGGTCCAGAATTTCATAGGGAGTCCCAGAAGTTTGACCTAGACAGGGGACTCCACCTCTTTTTCTTTCTAGGCGTCAAACAGGGGCGTCCATCTTCTAAAAAGGATTGGCCTCTTCCCGAAGCTCCAACTTTTTTCCATCACCCAGTCGACATGCTCCTTTTGTCCGAATCGAACACAAAACCATCCTCTGTCCAAATTTTTTATTTTTTCTGGCTAACCCAATGCTTCTTTCCATTCTGACTTAACCCAGTCCTTCATGTAATCTACCGAAAACTTTCTTCCTCGGACTCTACCAACTAATAATGTTTCTGAGGCTTCCATAGCCTGATTTATACGGATATCCACTCCAAACACACAACTAGGTCGCTTCTCCTTTATTTTGATAGGTTTGATCGTCTTCCTCTTCCCCCCCCCGCCATCCTTCCTGGCTTCTTCCTTTCCTGTGTTCTTTTTAGCACTACCTTTTATGCCCCATACATCTCAGATTTTTTGTCATCATTGTCTCCGTTTTCTTCTTCCACCTCCACCACCAACCTTTTTATCCCAGCCCCAGGGATAAGAGGCAGTCTTCTCACTTGTTCTTTTTTTCCGATACCTTTCAGGTCCCTTCTTTCTTCTTTATTGGACAGAGCCTTTGTCAAGGTGGTATTAGAGGCCCGTTCCTAAGCTCCAGCCTTCCGCCTCCCTTCTCCCACCGCCTTGTTAGGAGACCAAGGGAACACTGCATTATTCGGGAAGAAGTGTCTTAGGTTTTTCTCGGAAACGTCACGACCCTAGCAGGCGAGCAGGTCTTCTGGCACTGGGTCTACGTCGACAGTCTCACTATCACGGGTCATCTCCCGATGAGCATCATGTCTCGGGTCCACCATTATTATTTGAAACAGATATCTGTCATAGCAGCCTCCAAACTGCAGACCCACTTGCTTGCTACAATTCCAGGTCTCAGCCTCCTTGCACGCACTGCGTTCTTCTTCCAATACTGCGTTAGCACTAACGTTTGTATCCTACTCGCACTATTTCTCTGCTTTCATACTCGCGCTGTGCTTAGCTTATATCAATATTAATATAACCATGGTTTATAATATCCATCTATTCGATTCATAATATTTTTCTCCTGCTGAACAATAACTATAATAATTATTAATTATTAAAAATTATAATTATTAATATTTAATATTTAATAATTAATAATTATTAATAATTTTTATTATTAATAATTATTAAATACTAATTATTTTCGGCATCACGCCACGCCATTGACTACTTATTGGCAATAGCTTGAAGATGTTGAACCCTCACCGTCTATGTTAGACTGATCCATAACATTCACCCTAAACGAACGAATCCATCTATTTCGAATAGTTTTAGAAGGGACAAGAGTAAGAGTGAGGTTTCGTGAATAGGTTTATATTTCAATTTGAAGAGTTAAATTTATTTATTTAATAATTTAAATTAAATTATTATTTTTATATAAAATTTAAAATTTTATATAAATAAAATAATTATTTAAAAATTTATTAATTATAAAAGATAAAATCATTTTTTTATATAAAAATTTAAATAATTTAAATATAAAAATAATTATTTAAAATTTATTAATTATATAAAATTAACTATATTATATAACAAAATATTTTTCTTTATTATCCTAATACATTTAAAATAATTAAATATAATTTTGATTATTATTAATGAAATAAATATATAATAGTATAGAAATTTTGTTAATTTAAAATTCCATTTAAAATCCTATATCCTTCGACACAAAATCATATATCTTTCAACACAAAATCCTATAATTTTTGACACAAAAGATTACATTATTGTTTCATTCACTCATGGCCCAAATATTGGCTTCTCCATGTGTAATGAAGCAAAATATTTTCAGACCATATATGTTTCTATTTATATAAATGTGTTTGCATTATTTTTCCAAATAGACAAGAACATTCCTCAATTAACTGGAATATTAGACATGTTATTTCTCATAAATTTAGACATGCTTAGCATGAGCAATTTGGACCATAGACAAATGGCATGTCCGGTTTTTTTTTCCTTTTTTCATGGTAAATTTCTCCTGAGTTCTCTAATCTAGTTCTCAGTTTGGGTTTTGAATTCAATAGATTTAGCTTAGCTCAATGACTAAGCTTGATGTCACTGTTTTCTTGACACTTACAGATTTCAAATAGCTTATCTAGATAACAATGTAGAAATGCTATGTAAATATCAATGAGATGAATCAACAATTTATGTATTGTAAAATGAAGTGGAATTAGTAATTAAAAATTAAAAAAAATTAAGAATTGTAATTTATTTACTTTTAAATTGGATATAATAATAACTATTTTTGAAAATATTGATTTTATATTTGTATTTTAAGAAACAATTTTTATATAACATATTACAAATAAAAAACACAAATTTTATTATGAAAAATACTATGGTTAGTAAATCCAAGCAATCAAAAAATAGATCATAAAGTATACCTTCTAATTGTAATTGGTTCTTTTCATTAATAATGAATAAATCCAAGAAAAAAAATAAATCATAAAAGTTCATTCCACCAATTGGTTCTCTTCATGGAATAATACCAAAAAAAATTAACCCCTACCAACTTCACTCAGGACCATTATTATATTGTAATTCCGGTAATACATGTATACATAAACTATATAAAAATAAAATTACATTACATAAAATTCTTGAATTAATATGGTAAAAAGAAAATCTAAATATTCTATTTTCTATTATTATAAAATTTAAACATTCCTTTTTATAATGAAAAATCCCGAACATTATTTTTTCATTAGGACACAAATCTACAAAAACTTTTAATAATAAGGACAAATGCAATAAAATTAATATAATTTCCATTTCAATATTGGTAAATAATTTTTAATATTAATTTCCATCTACATAAAAATAATTTTATAACCTTCTGTAACACGCTAGAAGGCTCTGTCACGCTTTGTCCTTTACAAAATATTTGGATAGAATACACACAATGTATACGCGTTATTCAGACTTAAGTGATGAGATAGCAACAACCCAGGAGAAAAGTAGGGTGCAGACTTCTTAAAAAAATCCAAATTAACATTCTACGGCCATATCCGGACTCAAATGAGATAGCAACATGCGAGGCGAAAGTCCAGAGCACATTTTTTTGAAAAACTCCCAACAAGCTGACATTTTACAACCATATTCAATGGTTGATAAGTCGTCACAAGGATCCCAACAAACTACCATTCCACAGCCCTATTCAATGGTTGAATAGCCTTAACAACCAAACTCAATAGTTGTAGAGAGAAAGCATTAAGCATTCATGCTTTAAATCTCACGTTATTCTATCAAATTTTGATAGAATAATTATTTTTATGAGGGATTTTTTGGCGTAAATCACATGATAGTAAATTACATGATATTTTATTTATCGACACGTTTCGAACGAACGAATCAGTGTGGTTTATTGTTGATTCAAAATGCACGAACAACTAAAATATCATGTGATTTATCCTGAAAAAATCTCTCGTAAACTTGATATAGATCACAAAAGCCTCAATTCAACGATTATTTTGTAAGTGCCTTTTAATATTATTTAAATGCAAATTGATAAAAAAACGATTAATAAAAATGACAATTAATAGATTAGGAACATTTTTGTTTCACAAATCACTTATTAAGAAAAAATGTCGAAAAATTCCATTGCACACTTGGTTTGAAAAGAGCCTTCATGAATCCAACTTAGGGGTGAAGTGTTTTTTGGTTTTACATTTCATATGTACATATATATATAAGAACCCAAAATGGTGGGAGTCCTACTATGCTCAGTAAGCTATTGTTTTTAGTGTTTAAATATTCTAACCTAATTGTTGCAAAAATGGTCGAAGGAGCCTTGCTCTTTCGAAGGACCTATGAGCTTGTAAATGATCTCGTAGATGGTCATGAGTTCGAGGTTAAAGAAAATGAGCTCACAATACTTTATTAATGAAGCAATATTTTGCTTAAAACCTATGTGTTTGTGAAGGATTTGAGTCCAAAGCATCTTATTAGTCCTTGTCATTCAAGTTGCATGGACTTTAGTAATCAATTTTCGGTTTTGTATTTTCTATGCACAGAAATCAAAACTAATTTCACTTCCTTAACTAAATTTTTATGGAATTAATAATTTTTTTCAATATTTTCATGATTTTAACGAAGCTGTAAGGTTTGAGATCTCATTTGGCTTCTTACTGAGGAACTAACCCATTTGAAAATTACATTTGATGAAAAAACATTTTCACTAAACTAATGCTAACATTACTTTAGCTTTAGTTTCCTAACAATAAATGTTTGTTTATTTATTCTTTTTTAATTAAAACCAACCATAATTTCCTACCATTTGGGACATCTTTGTAACATCTGGTCTTTGATATTGCCAATTTTTATGACCTATGGGACATCGGGTCTTTGATATCACTAATTTTTATGACATCTGGGACATTTGGCCCTTTGTTAGGTCCTTATAATACTAATGTATTCCCTTTATTATTATTGTTAGTGGAACCCCCTATTGTTATTGTTGTGCTCTATAGAAGCCCACTATTGTTCTTTTTTTTCCCTTCCATTATTATGGTTATATAGGCTCTAATTATATTGTAACCCTTTAGACTCCTATATATACCAAGGAGGTCTTATCATTTGTATCATCCAAGAATTGTTTATTTATGTAATGTAAAGAAGGTTTCCCCATGAATAGGATGATTTTTAAGTCGTCGATCTATCTTTTCTTCTGCTTTGTGAGTTGGTTGCATAACGTTTGGTATCAGAGGTTTGAATTCTAGCATTTAGCAGTTGCAAATAGTCCATCTTGGTATTTTCTCTATAACATTTTTCTACAAAGTTTCAAAAACTAAAATTGCAGACACTTGGAGCCGAATTGGTTCCTATATGCAGCACTAGAGTGTGAAGTGATGGTTGCAAATGGAGGAACTATAAACTGCTCTAGAAAGTTCCATAATATCAAGCTAACCATGGGGGAATACACTTTCCATTCCAATGGGTTGTATTGGTATTGTATTAGGAGTCAAATGGTGACAATATTTGGAGACGATAGCTTTTAATTTTCAAGAACTTTTCTTGAATTTTTTTTCGAGAAGGAAAGGAAGTTGCATTAAGGGGTATCGCATGGAAACCATGCAAGTTAATCATCTCTAAGGGCATTAAAAATCTTCTCAATAAATAAAAGTGGGACATAATTGCACAATTATGCTCACTAGAAGTTCAAACATTGAAAACATCTATTTCTCCAGATCTCCAAAAAGTCTTGGATAATCATTCCAAGGTATTTGAGACTGCCAAAGGCTTCTCATCTATTCATGATCATGATCATGCTATTCATTTAATACCAAGAAGTGTTCCTCCAAACATCACACCTTATAGATATCCGTATGCCCTAAAGAGTGAAATTGAACGTATGGTTGCAAAATTATTAGGGGCTGGTATAATTCAACCTAGTCAAAGTTCTTTCTGTGCTCCAGTAGTATTAGTGCATAAGTAGGATGGATCATGGTGTATGTGATCCAGGTGGATGTTGGTGGCCACCCACCTATCCCATTTGGACCCTCGCAACTGTCTCTTTCAGTTTTTCAGTTTCCGTAATTGTAGCACAATTTACTATTTTTAGCAGTTTTTTTCGGGTCCTGAACTTCCGGA
>APFE030279267.1:0-18799 GCA_000404065.3 Pinus taeda
CTGCAAAACAAAAGTTATACGGTACAAGGATGATGCTGGAATACAACAAGAAATGCAGGGAATTAAACGACCAGTTCAGGTCCGACCAATCACTGCATCTCAGCTGGCAAAATGCATCCGGAATAGATGCCAAGTGTATGCGATTCAGGTGGGCTATGCAGAAACCAAGAATAAGGAGAATCCGCTAGAACACCTCCCAGTTATAAAAGAGTTTGCAGATGTATTCCCAGAAGAAATTCCTGGATTACCTCCAAAGAGGGACATAGACTTTACCATTGAGTTAATACCAGGAGTTGCTCCAGTTTCGCGGACACCTTATAGAATGAGTGTGCCAGAGTTGACTGAATTGAAGATGCAACTACAAGAATTGCTGGATAAAAATTATATCCGCCCCAGTGTATCTCCATGGGGAGCTCCGGTGCTATTCGTCAGAAAGAAGGATGGAACTCTTAGAATGTGTATTGATTACTGGCAATTAAACAAGCTCACAATTAAAAATAAATACCCTTTACCGTGGATCGATGAACTTTTTGATCAAGTCAAGGGAGCGAAAGTATTTTCTAAAATTGATCTGCGATTTGGATACCATCAGATCAGGATTAAAGAAGAAGATATCGCTAAGACAGCCTTTCGAACCCGGTATGGGCACTACGAGTTTGTAGTGTTGCCTTTTGGATTGACTAATGCACCTGCCACGTTCATGTGTTTGATGAACAGTGTGTTCCATCAATTTCTAGACAAATTTGTGCTAATATTCATTGATGATATTTTGATTTATTCTTGTTCTAAGGAGGAGCATGAGGAACATATTCGAATGGTACTGCAAACTTTGCGAGAACATCAGTTGTATGCTAAGCTCAGCAAATGTGATTTCTATAAAGAAGAAATCCAGTATTTGGGTCATGTAATTTCAAAGGAAGGAATTGATGTTGATCCTGAGAAAATAAAAACCATACTGGATTGGCCTGTGCCAAAAGACGTGGCGGATATCAGATCCTTCATGGGATTGGCAGGATATTACAGAAGATTCGTGGAAGGTTTTTCAAGGGTGGCATACCCTATCACGTCCTTGCAAAAGAAAGGGAGGACATTCAGATGGAGTTCTGAATGTCAACAAAGTTTTGAGAGACTTAAGCAATTACTCACATCTGCTCCTGTTTTAAGTATAGCTGATCCGAACAAGGACTATGTGGTATGTACCGATGCTAGTGGAGAAGGCGTTGGAGGTGTGCTAATGCAAGAAGGGAAAGTAATCGCCTATGAATCAAGAAAATTGAAGGAACATGAGCAGAAGTATTCTGCCTATGATCTGGAATTAGCAGCTGTCATACATGCGCTTAAGATGTGGCGACACTACCTTCTGGGAAGGAAATTTTTGCTACTCACAGATCATCACAGCTTAACAAATTATTTTAGCCAGCCCACACTAAATGCAAGACAAGCTCGTTGGGCAGATTTCTTAAGTGGGTTCGACTTTAACATTCGACATCTGAAGGGAAAGGAAAATCGGGTAGTTGACGCATTGAGTCGAAAGGTGCAATGTTTGTATGAAGTTACATTCAGTAGATGGGAAATTTCCTTGCTGGAAATGATGAAAACAGCAGCAAGCCAAGATGTTGAATACCAACAGATGAAGCAACACATGTCACTTTCCAGCGAGGGAAGTCCGCAAGACTATGAGGTTAACATGGATGGAATGCTGCTTTACAAAAAGAGATTGTTTGTACCAAATGACAACAGCCTCAAAAATTTAATATTGAATGAGTTTCATACCAGTCACTACGTTGGTCATCCCGGGTACCAGAAAATGCTGACTGCACTTCGGAAGGAATATTACTGGCCAGGTATAAAAAAGCATGTGGCTGAATTTTTAGCGCGATGTTTGGAATGTCAGCAAATCAAGACGGAGCACCAGCACCCGACTGGATTATTGCAACCCCTGCCCATCCCTGAATGGAAATGGGAAATTATATCAATGGACTTTATAACCGGGCTGCCTAAAACAAAGAGGAACAATGACTCTATCATTGTAGTGGTGGACAAGTTAAGTAAGGCAAGACACTTCATACTGGTACAATCCACCTACCGAGCAGTGCAAATTGCACATGTCTTTATGCAAAATGTGTTCCGACTTCATGGACTCCCAAAAACCATAATATCAGATCGGGATGTGAAGTTTACGTCCGCCTTCTGGAGAGCACTATTTGCAGAATTGGGTACACAACTGAATTTTAGCACTGCTTACCATCCCCAGACTGATGGGCAGACGGAGAGAGTAAATCAGATGGTGGAAGACATGTTGAGAGCATGTGTTATGCAAAAACCGACACAATGGGAGGACTATTTACACTTAGTGGAATTCTCTTACAACAATGGATATCACACATCAATTCAGATGTCTCCATTTGAAGTCTTGTATGGACGGAAATGTCGGACACCCTCAAATTGGAGTGGCCCGGAGGACAAGTTAAGGTTGGGACCAGAAATGCTCAAGGAGATGGAGGATATGGTCAAAAAGGTGCGAGCTAACCTGAAGGCTGCTCAGGATAGACAAAAAAACTTTGCAAATCGGAAAAGAAGGTTTAAAGAGTATCAGGTGGGCGATCATGTTTATATCAGAATTCAGGCAAGGAAAAGTACTCTGCAGTGGAGCAGTTGCGCTAAACTTGCACCCCGATGCTTCGGACCTTTTTAGTTCTTGGCAAGGGTTGGGCCAGTAGCTTATCAGCTAGCCTTACCAAGCCACATTAGAATTCATAATGTCTTTCATGTATCCATGCTTAAGAAGTATATCTATGACCCTAAGCATGTGATCAAGTGGCAAGATATAAGGGTAAGGATTGTTTTTCTAAACTAGTTGAAAATGTATCTGTAACAAAAGACTGATACTGTTATTGATTGCAGGTCGAACCGGAAGGAGAAGTTCGGGTCGAGCCGCTAAGAATTCTCGACCGGAGAGAAGTGCAGTTGCGGAAGCGGGTTATTACCCAAATTAAAGTGCAATGGCAGCACTATGGGCCTGAAGAGGCTACTTGGGAAGACGAAGAGTTGTTTCGAAAAGCTTATCCGGAATTGTTTGGAGACACTAGACATCGGGACGATGTTCAATCTCAGGAGGGGGAGATGTGATGACCCCGTAAAATGTAATTATTTAGAAGTTACTACAGTAAAACACTGAATTGAAATAATATGAAGAATTTATTTTCTTTTGAGGATATGATGTTAATTTTACATGTGCACTAAATTGATGATTAAAGGAATTAATCATGAAGATATCTGACTTCCCAAAATAAAAGGGAATTGGAAAGAAAGGTTAGTTAATATAACTAGAAATAACCACCTTTCCCAACTGGAAGGGTTTCCAGGGAAAAGGGAGGTGGGTTGAGAACTCTGGCTGTAGTGACAGGCAGAGGAGAAAGGGAAAGAAAACCCTGGATGGACTAAGTCTGGTAAGGACCAGATAGTCAGGCACAAAGAGAGTGCTGGCTTACTGAGGATAGTGATCCGGTAAGCGTAAGCTTGGGGGGAGACTCAGGTCTGAAAGGACTGGTCTCACGGTTGGGTGGAAAACAAGCGTTACACAGCTATTTGGCAGGAGAAGTGTTCCAGATTCAACTTACCAGAGGGGATCAGGTAAGTAACGGAACCCTCATATGCCTGGTTATCTATAGTACAGCTGTGATTATCTGAGCAATTAATTATAATTAGCTTATAGAGTAAATCACGTTAATAGACAACCTAGCTGTAAGAGCAAGAGATAGCATGTTTGTGCATAACTGTAGACAGCTTAATTGCAAGATGTAAAGATAATGTGTCTGTGTAACTAAGAGGTATCAGTATAAAGAACAGTCAACCTCGAAGTAAACTAGAAGACGGGAAACAGCCGTATAATCGTAAGGCCAAAGACTGATATGGCTATAATATTCTGTGCAAGAAAGAAATGTAAACAGAATAGTTAAAACTTCAAGAGCTGAGAACAACTGAACCTTTAAAACAAATGAAGCGGACTGTTAATAATATAAGTCTGTCTTTATCAATTAAATGACTACATAGTCTGGAGAAAAACGAATCACGGAAACTGAAATCTTCATGCAACCAAAATAACTGGGTCGATATGACATCAAGACCCTAATGGTCGCAAGCGGCTATATAGAAACCATAACACCTTTAAGTAAAATGCCAGCAGAGGGTCAACAAATAAAGGAAAGGCATAATGGCGTGGAGCCGAACTCGGTATAGCCGTGGCAAATGAGGCTTTCACAAGTCCAAGTAATGAAGAAGAGCGGAGTTAATATCCAAGATTAAAGACCCATGCTGTGGGTAACTGAAGAGTATTATATCCACTGTGTAAACCATACAGAGATGGGCATAGAACAATGCAACAGAACCAAGCGATATCTCTTTAAGCACAGTAAACCCATTTGCATGCATTAAGGAAAGAATAGAAATATGCATTCACCGAGGCCGCGAATGTAATGGCTGCCAATAATGAACCAGAACCCCAAACATATGATTAACCGAATGTATATGGTTATATATATATAATACAGAACTCAGGGTTCGACTGGACGAGTCATTAACCGTCGACCATTCATCTATGGGAACAGAGGATGATACGACAGAGTGACTCTAAATATATTCATTCAAAACCTTACCCAGCAGGCCATACATCTACAGGATTCAGATGTTGGCACGGCAGAGGGAATTCCATACATAAGTCTATCAAAACATTGGCGAAACAAAAGATAACTGTAGATTACTCTATACATTTGCTTGCATACTATAATTTAACCAGCGTAAATCCGGAAAACGAGGAAAACATTATATATATGGTAATAGATAAACCCTACGCTGCATTATAGTACAATCATTCGTATCCATGACAGAGAATCAAGACATTATATAGCTGGAACAGATAGATACAGTGAACCAATAGCCTCGAGCTATATGAATATAAAAGTAAATAAGCCGCTGGTTCCAACCAGGGTTAAGGATAGTCATAAAACATGTCTATAGTCACAACAGGTACACCAAATAAAAATACAGATAGCTGTATATTAAACTCTAGTCTCGAAAAAAAGATGGGTAAGGGCCCAAATCACCGCAGATGAGGAAAGACCCAGCTCTTAAAAAACAGTTCCAGAACTCTTGAACAGTTAAGAGCGTTGGTCCATCAAGACCTGCGGCCAACCAAAAGACAATAAGGTTGGGGTCTCTTCTCCAGCACAGAGGAAAAACCTCTGGCAAAAATGAAACCAAGATAGAGGGGAATCAACCGATAACTAAGCCTGCGAACCAGATAAATACCTGTGGATAAGCTCGGCGGGCTTCAACGGGCTTATCTCTCCTCTAAGCTGTAGAAGCCGGAACCCCTTTGCTTGCAACCTATCATGCCAACGACGAGAATGAGACTTCTGTGCAAAAACATTAAAATAAATGATAGCTTCAAATCTTTTGCTGAGGAGTAAAATACCTGATGGCTTCGGTCATGAAGCCTGTGGAGTTGAAAATCTTCCGGATGGCACCGGAGTCTGGAATCGCGGAGGTCGTGGCGCGGAGCAGTGAACAAGTCCATGCAGCGAGGAACAGAGAACGAGAGAGTATGGAATGACAAAAAGAAATCTCAAATAATCCGGAGAGCGCCAAATATAAACCAGGCTGCCAGCGGAGAAACGTGGAGCATTTCCAACCTTTGATCTCATCTATCAAATGTGCACCGTAGATGGAGGCAACCTTACCCAAAAGCCCGGCGCGGGAAGAGCCCAAGCACAGCAACCATGCTCTGTTCACGTGGTTTGTCCGGCAAGATTCAATGCTCTCGCCAGATGTCCCGCGCAGGAGGCGCCAACAGAAGAGCTCAGTACAGCTTCGATAAACTCGAAGATTAATCATAAGAGGTTCATACCATACAGCTATCAAATAAACATAAGTATGTATTGATTGTCGAATAAACAATGTGATGTCAAACAAGGCTGGCCATGTATGCATTGCCTGCCACATATACGATGCCTCGGGTTAGGCACGTATACATTGTGGGGTGGCCATAAACATAAACCATATTTAAATAATGTGCAGTTGCTAACCATAGTGTATATGCGTTAGATGTACAATAATGTGCAGTTGCTAACCATCGTGTATATGCGTTAGATGTATACCATATAATTTTTTTTTTTATGTGTATGTTAAAGTATGTAGGTACGTGACAAATTGGTATCAGAGCCCAGATTACCCATACTGTGGCCTCTGGGAAATGAATAAGTATTAAAAGATGAGAAGGTCATTATGACAATAATAATCTTGTTGAAGTAACAGAATTGTGCAAGTAGCTCACAAAGTTATATGTTGCATGATCAGACCAGGCCAGGTACAGGCTAGTCAAGACGAAGAAAAAAAAAACAACAAAGGTATCACAAGTAATATGAAAGGGTCGGGCAGCGCACCGCATAGGCCTGCAGCCAATTGGGGGCCTGCAACAAATTTTGGAGACAATCCAAAATTGTGGGTGCAGCTGGGTGAGGAGACCCGCAACACGAATCTGGCCATACTAGAAACAGTCCAAGAGCTGAAAAATGAGATGGCCCGGCTCCGGGAGGATAATGCACGACTGACAATGGAACAGGAAAGGATTTTGAAAAGTTTGTCTGATAAACAGAACCCACCATTAGCTAATCCCAGCGCAGAACAACAAAAAATGACGAAGGAGGAACGATACCACGGAGAATCTGAAATTCCTGAAGAAGGAGAGGACCAATCTGATAATGCATCAGAACAGCAGACCTCAAAGCGTCAAAAGGTGGAACTGCAAGGAGAATTCTGAAAGATTAAACCCCCGCATTACGATGGGGAACAAGAAGAAGCAGCGGAGGCATGGCTAATCAACATGAATAAATATTTTTAGTTATATGAATATGACCATAACTTGAAGGCACGGGTGGCCATCTTCCAGTTACAAGGGAAGGCGACATTGTGGTGGGAGGAAGTAAAAATCGTTAAAAGCGTAACTGAACGAACCATAACATGGGAAAAATTCCAGAAATATTTTAAAGAGAGATACTTGACGGAACGGTTTTATGATGAAAAGGCGAAGGAATTCCATGATCTGCGGTTGGGGCAGCAGACTATGGATGAGTTCATCAATCGTTTCACATCCTTGCTCCGCTATGTACCATACCTTAAAGAAGAAAAAGCCAAGGTGCAACGGTTTTTCAGCAGTCTACCTATGTATATGAGGGAAAGGGTTGAATTTGACAATCCTAGAACCATGGATGAGGCGATTCGCAAGGCCAGAATCTGCTATCAACAGAGTAAACAGAAAGGGGACAGTTCCAACAGAAAATGGAATGAGAAGAAGAATAATAAAGCTGTTGGAAATAATAAGGGGAGTCGAAGTGGCGGAATCAAAGGAAGCAGCAAGGGCCAGAATAGTAGGGCAGCACCAAGAAGTGCATTCAGGTCCAAGTCCATCGGTGAAACCAGAATGAGTGAACAACCCGCCAAAATGGACACTGAGGGAATAACCAGACCCCCAGTGCAATGTTGGGGTTGTGGTGGACCGCACTATGTCAAAAATTGTCCGCAAAGGAAGGGAACTGACCAGATATCCCAGATTCATGAGGCATCCACCGTGGGTGACGTGGGATGAAGTATGCCAAGAATTAACGCAGCCTTGGACGATCGCCAGGCAGAATACCAGCCCACCATGGTAGAGTTTGAAGGTAAAATTTTAAACCTTTCCATCTCTGTTCTAATAGATCCTGGAGCTACTTTAAGTTACATTAGTCCAAAGATAGTTGAACAGTGTAAATTGCAGCCTGAAAAATTCAGGAATCCTCGGCTGGTACAGCTAGCTACAGGGAGCAACAGACGAGTAATGGCAAAGGTAAAAAGCTGCCCTATAGTGGTAGCAGGACAACCAGTAGTGGCAGACCTGAATATACTTCCCCTCGGGTCCTATGATGTCCTAATTGGGATGGACTGGCTAGAAAAGCATTGGGCTTTAATGAACTGCAAAACAAAAGTTATATGGTACAAGGATGATGCTGGAATAGAACAAGAAATGCAGGGAATTAAACGACCAGTTCAGGTCCGACCAATCACTGCATCTCAGCTGGCAAAATGCATCCGGAATAGATGCCAAGTGTATGCGATTTAGGTGGGCTATGCAGAAACCAAGAATAAGGAGAATCCGCTAGAACACCTCCCAGTTATAAAAGAGTTTGCAGATGTATTCCCAGAAGAAATTCCTGGATTACCTCCAAAGAGGGACATAGACTTTACCATTGAGTTAATACCAGGAGCTGCTCCAGTTTCGCGGACACCTTATAGAATGAGTGTGCCAGAGTTGACTGAATTGAAGATGCAACTACAAGAATTGCTGGATAAAAATTATATCTGCCCTAGTGTATCTCCATGGGGAGCTCCGGTGCTATTCGTCAGAAAGAAGGATGGAACTCTTAGAATGTGTATTGATTACTGGCAATTAAACAAGCTCACAATTAAAAATAAATACCCTTTACCGCGGATCGATGAACTTTTTGATCAAGTCAAGGGAGCGACAGTATTTTCTAAAATTGATCTGCGATCTGGATACCATCAGATCAGGATTAAAGAAGAAGATATCGCTAAGACAACCTTTCGAACCCGGTATGGGCACTACGAGTTTGTAGTGTTGCCTTTTGGAATGACTAATGCACCTGCCACGTTCATGTGTTTGATGAACAGTGTGTTCCATCAATTTCTAGACAAATTTGTGCTAATATTCATTGATGATATTTTGATTTATTCTCGTTCTAAGGAGGAGCATGAGGAACATCTTCGAATGGTACTGCAAACTTTGCGAGAACATCAGTTGTATGCTAAGCTCAGCAAATGTGATTTCTATAAAGAAGAAATCCAGTATTTGGGTCATGTAATTTCAAAGGAAGGAATTGTTGTTGATCCTGAGAAAATAAAAACCGTACTGGATTGGCCTGTGCCAAAAGACGTGGCGGATATCAGATCCTTCATGGGATTGGCGGGATATTACAGAAGATTCGTGGAAGGTTTTTCAAGGGTGGCATACCCTATCACGTCCTTGGAAAAGAAAGGGAGGACATTCAGATGGAGTTCTGAATGTCAACAAAGTTTTGAGAGACTTAAGAAATTACTCACATCTGCTCCTGTTATAAGTATAGCTGATCCGAACAAGGACTATGTGGTATGTACCGATGCTAGTGGAGAAGGCGTTGGAGGTGTGCTAATGCAAGAAGGGAAAGTAATCACCTATGAATCAAGAAAATTGAAGGAACATGAGCAGAAGTATTCTGCCTATGATCTGGAATTAGCAGCTGTCATACATGCGCTTAAGATGTGGTGACACTACCTTCTGGGAAGGAAATTTTTGCTACTCACAGATCATCACAGCTTAACAAATTATTTTAGCCAGCCCACACTAAACGCAAGACAAGCTCGTTGGGCAGATTTCTTAAGTGGGTTCGACTTTGACATTCGACATCTCAAGGGAAAGGAAAATCGGGTAGCTGACGCACTGATTCGAAAGGTGCAATGTTTGTATGAAGTTACATTCAGTAGATGGGAAAATTCCTTGCTGGAAATGATGAAAACAACAGCAAGCCAAGATGTTGAATACCAACAGATTAAGCAGCACATGTCACTTTCCAGCGAGGGAAGTCCGCAAGACTATGAGGTTAATAGGGATGGAATGCTGCTTTACAAAAAGAGATTGTTTGTACCAAATGACAACAGCCTCAAAAATTTAATATTGAATGAGTTTCATACCAGTCACTACGTTGGTCATCCCAGGTACCAGAAAATGCTGACTGCACTTTGGAAGGAATATTACTGGCCAGGTATAAAAAAGCATGTGGCTGAATATTTAGCGCAATGTTTGGAATGTCAGCAAATCAAGATGGAGCACCAGCACCCGACTGGATTATTGCAACCCCTGCCCATCCCTGAATGGAAATGGGAAATTATATCAATGGACTTTATAACCGGGCTGCCTAAAACAAAGAGGAACAATGACTCTATCATTGTAGTGGTGGACAAGTTAAGTAAGGCAAGACACTTCATACTGGTACAATCCACCTACCGAGCAGTGCAAATTGCACATGTCTTTATGCAAAATGTGTTCCGACTTCATGGACTCCCAAAAACCATAATATCAGATCGGGATGTGAAGTTTACGTCCGCCTTCTGGAGAGCACTATTTGCAGAATTGGGTACACAGCTGAATTTTAGCACTGCTTACCATCCCCAGACTGATGGGCAGACGGAGAGAGTAAATCAGATGGTGGAAGACATGTTGAGAGCATGTGTTATGCAAAAACTGACACAATGGGAGGACTATTTACACTTAGTGGAATTCTCTTACAACAATGGATATCACACATCAATTCAGATGTCTCCATTTGAAGTCTTGTATGGACAGAAATGTCGGACACCCTCAAATTGGAGTGGCCCGGAGGACAAGTTAAGGTTGGGACCAAAAATGCTCAAGGAGATGGAGGATATGGTCAAAAAGGTGCGAGCTAACCTGAAGGCCGCTCAGGATAGACAGAAAAACTTTGCAGATTGGAAAAGAAGGTTTAAAGAGTATCAGGTGGGCGATCATGTTTATATCAGAATTCAGGCAAGGAAAAGTACTCTGCAGTGGAGCAGCTGCGCTAAACTTGCACCCCGATACTTCGGACCTTTTCAGGTCTTGGCAAGGGTTGGGCCAGTAGCTTATCAGCTAGCCTTACCAAGCCACATTAGAATTCATAATTTATTTCATGTATCCATGCTTAAGAAGTATATCTATGACCCTAAGCATGTGATCAAGTGGCAAGATATAAGGGTAAGGATTGTTTTTCTAAACTAGTTGAAAATGTATCTGTAACAAAAGACTGATACTGTTATTGATTGCAGGTCGAACCGGAAGGAGAAGTTCGGGTCGAGCCGCTGAGCATTCTCGACCGGAGAGAAGTGCAGTTGCGGAAGCGGGTTATTACCCAAATTAAAGTGCAATGGCAGCACAATGGGCCTGAAGAGGCTACTTGGGAAGACGAAGAGCTGTTTCGAAAAGCTTATCCGGAATTGACTCCTCTCTATTCAGACTGTCTTTGTTCATGGCTTTAACCATTCGACCCCTATCCTTATTTGGTTCCTCTCCCACCTGTGTCGATTCTCCTTCTACAGCTGCGTTTGGAGTTCCCTGTTCGGCGTCAGCATGAATGCTCAGGAAGTGCCACATGTCTCCATCTAACTGGTGCCAACATGCTTCGTCAGTTCATTTCTTCGGTTATTTCGTGGATACGTTCTTTCTCCACCGTGGCGGTCAAACGGATTCTAAATCCCTTTAAATCGCGGCTTAATTCCCTGTTGATTCTGCTTCTTTCATCGGGTGCAATCTCAGCCATCCGATCTGGGCTCCTCCAGATCCGACGTCATATGCACGTCGAGCGCGGTTGACTTGCTCGACCGATAACCCGCGATCACTGTGGTTTTTCTCTCACCTCCGCTGCCACGTGTCGATCAATGAGTGGGATCACTCCGCCCCTGTCCAAAACCTCTTACCATTACAGGGCACCCCGATCAATACCGTCGGTTTTCCAGAGTGTGGGTCCCACCTTTGTCCTTTAGCGATTTTTGTTCTTCGCCCATGGTTCTCCGGCTCCCAACGTGACCGAGTGCTTTAGGCTCTTCTATTTTAGGCACATCAAAATCGCCTCTTTTTCCCGATTCGGGGCTCCTAGGGGTTGTTTTGACCTCCTGCGCAGTCTCCATGGGCCTCGGTCAGTGCTTTGACCGAGGTCCTCATCG
Organism: Pinus taeda; assembly: GCA_000404065.3. Classification (NCBI taxonomy): domain Eukaryota; kingdom Viridiplantae; phylum Streptophyta; class Pinopsida; order Pinales; family Pinaceae; genus Pinus; species Pinus taeda. The sequence goes on from APFE030279267.1 coordinate 11,803, forward strand.
TTCCACGTTGGCGGCCATTGCCACTGGTTCAAGGCGTTTTTTGATCGTTGTTTTGGAATTTTCAAGGATTAGTTCAACTCGATACAGTCAAGGTTTTTGACAGTTGTTTATGGATCTGATTCGGATCAGATATCTAGTAAGGTATATTACATCCATAAATAAATTTTCTTATGATTAAATGTAAATGTCCTCAAGGAAGGTTGTTCGACTCAAGAATTGCACAAAGAAACAATCCTAGAGGAAAGTGACTACGCACTGCAGAGTTCCAAATGCTCTAGTCTTGAAGATTGCAGATCCTGATAAGGAGTTTGTGGTTTGTACATATGCTTGCAAGGAAGGACTTGGTGGAGTCTTGATACAGAAAGGGTAGGTGGTATGTTATTACTCAAGGAAGTCGACTGAGGATGAGAGTAACTATGTGACTTATGATCTTGAGTTGGAAGCTATCATTCATGCATTGAAGATGTGGAGACATTATCTTCTTGGTAGGAGATTTGTCTTGATGAGTGATTATAGTGGGTTGAGGTACCTGTTTGACCAACCCAATCTCAATATCAGGTAAGCTAGATGGTTCGCTACCCTCAGTGAGTTTGAATTTGAGATCAGGTACATCGAGGGCAAGGAGAACAGGGTTGCAGATGCTCTCAGTGGAATAGTGCAGGTGAATCATATTTCAGTTGTGAGTTGATATGGAATAGAGTTACAGGAGCAGATCTTACATGCCGGGAAACATGATGAGAGGTATCAGCGGTTGAAGCACATATTGCAATAGCAGGGTGAAGGTGATAGGAATGAGGAGTACCACCGCACGGTAGATGGCTTGGTCACATTCAGGAACATGATTTATGTGCCAGATAGCAGTGAGCTCAAGAAGCTTATCTTGAGGGATTTTCATGTGAAGCTATATTCAGGCCACCCTGGAACCAGAAGAATTTGACAACAGTTAATAATTTTTATCATTGGCCAAACTTGAAGAAAGGAGTGGCTATGCTTGTTGCAAAATGCTTGGATTGTCAGCGGGTGAAAGCAAAGTGTAAGCATGTAGCTAGTATATTGCAGCCTATTCTGGTTCCATAATGGAAATTGTAGGTCATTTGCATGGACTTCATTATAGGATTTCTGAGGACATCGAGACAACATGATTCCATCATGGTTGTGGTTAACAGGTTGAGCAAAGTAGCTCACTTCATTGCAGTGAAGTCTACTAATTCAGCTAGTGAGGTAGCTCAGATCTTCATCAGGGAGAGTGAGATTGCATGGTGTTCCCAAGAATATTGTATCAGATAGAGATTCCAAGTTCACTTCCAAGTTTTGGAAGGAGTTGTTTGTAGGCTTGGGGACAGAGTTAGTATTCAACACAACTTATCATCCGCAGATAAATGGACAAACAAAGACGATTAACAAGATTCTTGAAGATATGTTAAGGATATATGTCATGCATCAGCAGAGGAAGTGGGAGGAGAATCTTCCACTGGTAGAGTTTGCATATAATAATGGGTATCAGGAATCCTTGAAGATGATTCCATTTGAGGCTTTTTATGGGAAAAGTTGTAATACTCCTACCAGCTGGAGTGATCCAGTGAATAGGGTGATGAATCGACCGAATGTGTTGGCTAATTGAAGTAGGAGATGTAGGTTATTAAGAGGAATATAAAGGCAGCATAGGATAGGCATAAGAGTTATGTAAATTAGCATAGATCATTTAAGGAGTTTCAGGTCGGGGAGCATGTGTACTTACACATCAAGCCCAAGAGGATCTCCTTGAGGATTGGGTCATGTGCCAAGCTGGCACCTCGATATTGTGGGCCTTTTAAGATCCTGGAGATGATTGGACAAGTGGCCTACAGACTTGCACTGTTGCCAACAGTGAAATTCCATGATGTTTTCCATGTTTCACTGCTTAAGAGATATGTCCAAGATTTCGATCATGTGATTGGTCTGTATTATAGGTGGAACCAGAGGGATAATTCCAGCTAGAACCTTAGTGCATTTTGTAGCAGAAACAACTCATGCTTCAGAACCGAGCAATACAACATGTTAAAGTGCAGTGAAAGCACTTTGGGCCCGATGAAGCTACATGGGAGATGGATGATCAGATGCAGGTTTTATATCCTTCTTTATTTGTCTATTAAGAAAATGTGTTTGGTTTATGTGTTTTGGTTTATATTTATATATGCATATGTGTATTGTAAATTTTGCAATGAGTTGTGTTATAAAGCTCCAATAAGTAGTATGTTGTAAATATTGCATCAAGTTCTGTTATAAATCTCTAATGAACAGTAAGGTGTTCAAGGTTTCAGCAGTTAGGTATCACGTAGATGTTGCATCGAGTTGTGTCATAAAGATCCATGGGCAGCATGTTTTGTTGGTTATAAGCATCATTGAACATCGATGACAGTTTTCCCCCAAGGGGGACGGGTTTGTAACTATTGAAAATTGGTAACTAGAAATTGATAAAATTAGAAGTGCTAAAATAACACTGCAAAAAATAGCAGTTTGGGCATCAGTGCTGGATTGGGCAATAGGGAATGAAAAATGGAAGAAGTTCTAATTTTAGCAATTCAAGTTGAATTCCTATTTTTGGACAGTCCCTGGTCTAAAATAGGAAGTAAAAATCGAATTTGGTCTTACCAGCATTTTGAATATTAGTTAATTAATTCTCCATGAGTTAATTAGTTAAGGAAAATCATACTTGAAGTCTTTCTGAGAACATGCAATAATTTCTCCACTAATTGGGGAATGTGTCCTTGATTTGCTCTACTGATTTAGGAATTAAGGATGAGTTCTATATTGAGAGGATCAGTTGACTTAGTTTAACTTAGTCAAGTTCAGTTAGATTAATTTAACAAGTTGTTAAATTAATGAGATAGATGAAAACCAATGCAATAGATGAGGGTTTTATTATTATTTAACAATTTGAGAAAACACAATTGGTTTCCTTTCACTAGAAAACCTCTGGAAACTGATAATATCCACTGAAAAAAATAACTGGAGACTCTTTCTCCCTTTGCAACTAATCTAGCCTCCTCTAGCCAATTCGCACTCCTTCCTAGCACTCGCACTCCTGCCCAATATTGCGCACTATTGGCTCTGGAAATTCGCTCAGCCACTGGGATCACTTCCCAGTGAGTTATATTGCCGCCCTCTTCCTCCTAGACCCACTCACTCTGCCTCCAGGAAATAGATTCGACCAATAACAACTAAAACATGGTATCTCTGACAACTCGCTCTAGGAAAGCTAGCTACTTGCACTAGCTAATGCGACCTCCTTTGTAGATAAATTGATCTCCTCCTTGCCTTTGGAAATTGCAAATCACTGTGGAAATTTTCTTCACCCAAATCTCTATTGAATACCTTACTGCTGGTGTCTCCCAAGCTTCAACTGCGCCCTTATTGAATCACTACAATTGGGTAAGTCGAACTGCTTAAACTTACTTGATGATCCCATCTCTAGAGTCCAAACCCTTCAACCTGCTCTTATAATCTCTCATTAGAGTCTCAATGGCCATGATCACATCTCAACCGATGGCTAAGATCATCTTGACTGCGTCAATAACCTTTTTAGAAGTCTCTAGAGAAAAATCAAACTTCCTCGATTAATTCACTTTAATTAACCAATTTTCCTAAGTTAGACATACGAAATATTTAATTATAAGCTAATTAATTTAATTGAGGTGTCTCCAAGTCTTTTCTCGCGAAACCATTTCTGGGTTTTGGACATCTTGTGTTTCTTAGCCTTGTAGACATCTTAGAGACTAAAATACATGTTTGTTGCTACCATAATCTAACATGGGATTCACTTCTCTCATACAAGCCCCCTCAATAAGAAATAGTAGGAGCATCTAGATTATTATTATTATTTAGGTGTGTAACCCACCAAGAGTGGGGTACTCCTGGGAGAAATTATCTTAATCCAGTCGATAACCGGCAACCCCTGACACCACCTCGTAGCCGATGTGACGTGCCATTTTATCTCCGCCACCTGCATCAACCATACATTTCCTTGCCCATTTGTTAAGAGAACATGTTATAAGGTGGGAAATCCAATCCAAAAGGTATGTTATTCGTTATGCAATCACGTGCTTATGCTTGTTTTTCATTTGGGCATTTGGCATGGATTATTGGGCAACTTGGAAGAAGAAATGGTTTTGACAGTGGTTTTTTTCCCTCACCTTAAATGTGGGGTTAATCTCCAATCCTAGTCTAGTGGTACCTCCCCTAATGGCCCATGGATTTAGGAAGGGCACTACTTGGGAAACCCCAAGTGAGATAGCATGGTCTCGTTTTCCCATTCCATACTTATCACCTCAATCCGTACATTACGAGCCATATACTCTACCTTCCATCTATGGGTCCACATGACCATGGGTCCACCATGTTCTAGGACATCCCCTCCCCTTGTCCACATATTTGGGTCGGGCCTAAAAACTTTATCTGAGGAGGTTGATGCAGCTAAAAGAAAAGTAAAAATTATATCATGGCCACAAGCAAGAAACAAAATAAAGAGAAGATTAAAAAATGCAAAGGATGGTCGAGACATTAACAATAGCACATGGGTAAAAGGCAAGCATGATCTCTACCCCTTATCATTATGGCCATCACTCGGGTCCTAGAGCCAATATTTCCCTGCCACATCGTGGAAAGGAGCCCTTTCATGTCCCAACCCCTGGTAGTTGACGAATTGCCCCACCTCTAAGGGGGTAACCATTGCTACACATCATTCAAAGGATGCTCTCATTTCCTAGAGCTTTGGGCAGTAATACAAAGGAAAAGCAAGAAAAATAAAAAGGCAATAAAAGGGGTGGAAAAACATTTGTATGCCGAGAATGTGGATTTCCTTATCATCATATATTTCCTTATCATCGCTACCCCTTTGACCATGGCACACTACCGTGAGACCCCTTGCCCCTTCTATTCCAACAATATTCACATGAGATCTATTGATTGAGGGATGTACTAGGGACCTATCTTTCCACTTAAGGGTTGTGAACACCTAATTGGATTCTCCATTAGACATTCCTACCTAGGGAGGTAACACTACTACATGATCAAAGCCCCAAATTTGGAAGGGAAGCCTCGTATGAAGTTTTAATTTTCCCTTGACTAGCAAACTTGGTCCACTTAGATGCATTAATGATTATTGTACCTAATGGTGAAGATGCAACATTGGACATTGTGTGTGAAAGGTAAATGGTTTGAATCATGGGTTGCACAACTTAATTGGGGCCCAAGTCCATTAGAGGAGCACTATGACACCCAATAGGTGAAGCGTTGAAAGCCATGGGACTCCTACGACTTGTAGAGCATTATTCCATTCCATGGGTAACTATAACACCCCCTAGTTTTCACTTGCCCCACATTATTCATGAGATGATTCACTTAGACTAGCATGCCCTATGAAATTTTCAACTATATTGCAACAACTAGAAATTAGTCTTCTAACGGATTAAAAATTAGGTGCAGTTTATTTGCTACGACAAACAACGAATAAAAACAAAACTACAATTTTCACCATAAAAACGTTGCAGAAAATAAAATACTGGAGCTGAGAAATATAGAGCACGCACACAATAAAAATGAAAATGCTATTTTTGGACAAATGTCCCCAGAAAAACCCAATGTAGGAAAATCGGTGCAGCAGCAAAAAAATATGAGTATAAATCTGGATGCCAAATTGGCTATCCTCCAGCGAATTATACTGCCAAAATTATTTGGAGAAAATTTCTCCCTTTTGCAACCAAACTCACCCCCTGGCCCTATTCGCACTTCCTCTTGGTAATTCGTATTGGCCAAAAATGCGCACTGCTTGACCCAGATAATTCATACTGCCTGTTAGTTGGCTCTGGATGAGTTGTCATGCCTCCTTTCAGCCTTAGAAGTGACTCGCTCTGACTTGTGAGTGATTTCCCAGCCTCCAGCAACTAAAACAATCACCTTTTAGCACTTCGCGTTGGGGTTTCTGAATGCTTGCACTAGTTACTTGGCTGCTTTGCATAAATAATTCGACCTCCCAAATATTGTTGCTCTGCTGCTAAGAAACTTTGCTAGAAATGTCTCTGTTGCTCCCTCAATCTCAACTCCTGCTTTCCTTTTGGCTCAAACTTCTCTCCCTTGCTCGATCTCTAGAATTGGGTAGCTCGATCTACCAATGAACTCGCACTACTGGAGTCTATTCTCCATCCCCATCGAGTTGCTCTTATAATCTCTTGTTGGTGAACCAATGGCCATGGTTACATCCCCCATCAAGAACTAAGATCATCTCCAACTCTATCCATGTGAGTTTCTAGAGAAATCTCACTTTTCTCAATTAATTATTGTTAATTAATCACTTTTCCTCAATTAGACTTAGGAAATATTTAATTACTGATCAATTAACTTAATTGAGCCATCTTTAGGTGTTTTCTCCTTAAACATTTTCTGGGTTCTAGAGTTCTTGTGTTCCTCAGCCTCTTTGACCAAAGTCGAGACTTGAACACGTGTTTGATGCTACAAAACTGGCATTCCCTCTTAGCAAGGAAGGTGTTCTCTCACTCTGTCTCCATAACATCCTCCATACACGCTGTTGATGTCTGACAATTGTGACAACCTGCCATTACCCATGAACTATTGTGCATACTCTGATTAATCTGCCACTTTGTAGCTGAAAACCACCCTGCATTTACGCTATTGCTGACATTGCACTATACCACATGTACTGTTGCTAACTTTACACTCTGTTGCAATTGATCTCATGTTGTTGTTGTTGCTGCAACTACTGCAATTTAGAACCAAAACTCTGAATCAACTATGTCATTGTAGTTGCTCTGTAGTTGCCTCCTGAGTCTTTGATTGCTACTAGCCTTTGCATTGTCCAATGTAACTGTCTACACTACAACTGCTTTGCGCCCCTCAACATCTGACTCCAACTAGTACCACAATTGTCCCTCAAGATCTGACTGCGCCATCCTGAACACTAATCTATATGCTACTGAATATTGTGGGCCCCTGTAGCAAGGGT
>APFE030279290.1:2956-47950 GCA_000404065.3 Pinus taeda
TATGTTATTTTTTAAATTAATATGTCATTGTACTAATTTACTTCATTATTTCTTTTGTGCTTGATAACTAGGTACAACACTAGCATGCTCCCTTCAAAAAGGAAGAAATTGCATTGCAATTGGAAAAGATACATTACAATGCAATTTCATTCAACAAAGAATTAATGCTCTTCAATTTCTTCCAGATTCAATACAAGAAGTTGGGTTGAAGAAATGGGACTTTAGTGAATCACGTGTCGCAAAAAAAGCAAAAGAACTTCAACCACCATTACATGGGATGTTTGGAAAGACATACATTGGGAGATTGTCAGACATGAAAGATTCATTAGAAGACGAAAATGAGCAAAAGGAAGCAAAAAATATTGAGGAGGAAAACAATGATGAAACTCTAGAGGACGAAGATTTTGGATTACGTGACATTGTTGATTAAATTTAAGTTATGCTTGGAAATCAAGCTCATTTTTTGTAACTATTAAGTAGTTATACTTGCAATGTTTTGACTTTGACATTTTATGAGAAGAATATACACTCAATTGAGGTTGTTATGCATTGAATATTTGCAATATGTGATTTTCGCATTAATTTTTAAGTTAATCATTAATTTTTGAAAAAAAAAGTGATTATTATTATTTTTTTGACATGAAATTCATAAAAAAAACTATCATTTAACTATTTTTAGTTAAAATTTTCGTATAAAAATTGTGTTTTTCGCATGTTAATTGTAGCAAAAAATGATCAAAATGTGTAGTTTTTTAATTATATTTATGTTAAAAATTTCTATTTTTATGTCAATTGTTAGAAAATATTGTTTTCTAGAAACAATTATTTCTTGTGGATTGAAAAATTAATTACCAATGTATAGATATCTAGAATATTGAAAAGTCAAAACATAAAGCTTCTTTTTTAAATATGCGAAACAATAAAAACCCCATACAAAAAAAAAATTAAAATAAAAACAAGAAAATATGAAGAAAAAGACCACTTCAAAAATTATTAAGTTTACAAAATAATTATTTACATTTCATACATTAGAAAATAAAAAAGTTATTATTATTATTTTTTTAAAGAGTTTGGTGCAGAATTACCACGTTTTTAAATCAGCATAAGAAACACTACTATCATAAAACGTAATATACATAAAAAAATTTATAGTGCCAAAAACTAAGTTTTAAAAAACACGTGTGTTCTGCATAACCCCTTTTCAAAATCGAGTCACTTTTTTGCTATCTCTACAAAACGGGTAACAGTATGGGTTCCCGTTTCAAAGTTTACATTATTGTACTTGTGCATCAAGTAGAAGAAGAGATCCTTATGAATTGGATCGTGTGTCAAGATGGCACCCCGGTTTTGTGGACCCTTTAGTATTATTGAGAGGATTGGGCTAGTAGCCTATTGAGTTGCACTTCCTCCAACAGTGAAATTCGATGATGTTTTCCATGTGTCATTACTTAAGAAGTATGTTAAAGATGTTGATCATGTGATTGACTGGTATTTATTGCAGGTGGAGCTAAATGGAGAATTCCAGTCGGAGCCTCAATGTATATTGTAGAAAAATGTGCTCATGGTCAAGAAACGAGAAATCAAGTAGGTTAAGGAGAAACAGAAGCACATTGGTCTTGATGAAGCTACATTGGAGATGGAGGATCAAATGCAGGCTATGTATCCTTCATTTTTTGTTGGTTGAGGCAAAGAAGTTTTGGTATGGTGTCTTGGTATATGTTTTGGTACATGTTTTATTGATGTTTGTTATATGTACATATGTATATGGATGTAAATACCGACATGAGCTATGTTATAAAGATCCAATATGTGGTATGGGTGTTATTTCATTACAATGTTATACTTGTTATATTTTCATGTTGGTTTGCTTCTCAACGGGTTGATCAGTATAAATACTGCAATGATCTAAGTTATAAATATCCATCGACAATATGTTTTTCTTACAACAGTCTTGTGGTTATAGGTGTTTTTGGACAAGGAGGACAATGTTCCCATAAGGGGGAGGGTTTTGTAACAACCTTGGTGAAAATTCCATGTAATAAAAGTTAATAAAGGAAAAGTAATAACCACAGTTGATGGGACACTTATTCCAAGCTTAATGTTGGAAAAGAAATCCTAATGTGGGTGTTCATTTAGTTTATTAATGGCTAAGGAAGTTAGCAAAGGAAATGGCAAAGGCTTTGGAAAGGAAAAATGGTAGTTTTGGCACATTTATTTATGAAAATAATCGAAATTAGGAGAAAAGGGAGGTGAAAGGTCACAAGTTGCATGTGAAGAGGAAATTGAAGGAAAATAATGAAAAATGAAGAAAATAGAGGTCGTATATAAAAAGGCTTCTGAGGATCAGTTTGTAACCTTTTTTTAGTTTAGTTTTGGAGCTCTCTCATTATTTTCTCTCTCTCTGTCACTCTTACATGCTTAGAGTTTTCTTGCAGCATTCTTTGAGGGTGTGGCATACATGGAGATTTGGAGCAAGAAGGAAAAGGAAGAGTAGGAAAGCACAAGAGGACATCACGATCAACAACTAGAATGGGTTTTTCTTGCAGGTACCGATTTGCATGTACATTTTTCTCGCTAGTTTTGGCATGCATGGCATATGCATGTGGTTTATTGGTTATGATCTGTCACTGGAATGGAGGATTGCCTAGATTGACAATGGATCGGTGAACCTAGCGTAGAAGAGATTGTTAGATTCTCCTTCATGAAGCTCGCGTAGATATGGGAGGTACCTAGTTTTGACATTCCCTTTACTTCAAAAAAATAATAATTCTATTATATAGAACCTTGAAATTAAAGAGATAACTTTTAGATTTAGATTAAAGGAGGATTGGCGGTGAAAATAACAGTTTACGGGAAGGCGGAATCGGTAAATCAACAACTTAGTGCAATATCTCAGTCGCTCTAGCGGAGACGCGGTCAAAAGTGGTTACAGATTGGGTGTTGTGATCCCAAACACGATAGTACTTTTACTCTTATAGGATTTTCCTAGCCTTACCATTTCCTGGATAACCACGGTGTTGTGGGTTCATCTGCTATTTTTTCTGGTTAGTTCTCATGTTTCCTTTAGCTTGGGTTGAGTTACTAGTTCCTAGATCCTTGGTTTGACAAACACTTTGGAGCCCTGTAACAGCTTGGGTTGAGTTACTAGTCTTGGAGCCTTGGTTGGAAAAATGCTCTGGAGCCCTTGGTGGGCTAAGTTACTAGTTCTGGAGCCTTGATTTGACAAACACTTTGGAGCCCGATATAAGTTGTGGGTTGAATTACTAGTCCTGGAGCCTTGGTTGAAACAAACACTCTAGAGCCCTGAAAGGCTTGGATAGAGATCAATCTGATGATGGTTTTGGATGTCTGACTGTGAGGTGGAACTATTGTTTTATGGGTTGAGGTGGTTGGCCTATGGAAGCCCTAGATGGTTTTGGATTGATGCACTTTATGAGATACCATATTCATGCTTGGAATATGGCGTAGGGGTGACTGTTCGAAAGAAATGTTTGGAATTAGCCATTTCTTCGGTCAGGTGGTATGTGGAAGTCCTAATCCTGGTCGGATTTGCCTATGTTTAATAAAAGCTAAGTTCTCCTACTTTTTTACTTATTTATATGTGGATTTAATGGTTGCTATCTTGTTTTTATTTTCATGGTTTTATGGTGGTTATAATCATGGCTAATTGATTGGTTCATGTCATGGTTATTTCATGTATTTACTTGTAATTGTTAAAATGATGGATGCAAGACCTAATTGATGTCATAACAGTTCAAGGGAGAAGTTGGTGATCCTTCATTCCATGTCTCATAAGAGTTTTCAATCATTCATGCTCTATCTTGTATCCTAGAACTGTAGATTGCATTGATGCCAAGTGTTTAACAGAATGTTAGTCATAGTTGGGTATGGTCACACCTAGTCCTGGAGTTAGTTTTTGGTTTATTAGTATTGTCATCATGTGTTTAATGGATTATGGAAGTTACAACAAGTTCTGCATAGTAGCCAAAATTTTGGGCTTGAAAAGTGCCTTAAATCCCACAGAATCTAGCACAGGTCTACTGGAAATAGTTCTTGGATGAAGGCATGTAGGCTTGTGGGAGTGTCCATATCTCTTTGGATGTTGGCATGCCCTTAGTATGGGAGCATTCAAAGGTTTAATAGCTTAAAAACTCAGTGGGACCCAAGGGTATGGTCGCTAAGTGGTTGGGATGGCTTCTGGGAGTGTTGTTGCTGATGTGGAAGTTATATTTGATGTGTTTCCATCGATTCCACTTCCTTAAGGTCACCTAGGAGGTTGAATCATATCATAGTAGCCTCTCATCATATGTTTACCCCTATTGGATGGTTAATTGGGTAGATGTGGGAGGAGGGTGTTAAAGAAAGATGGAAGCTACTATGTTTTTTCTGCGTTCTCTTCAAAGTTTGCTAACTCTTCAAGGGTGGTGAGAACCAAATCTTCAAATGTTGAAATTACTATCCCAGTCAGGTTGGTTGGGTTCTTATTTAGAAAATATAGAAGATTATGTATTGTGGGTATCAATCTAATAGCAATTGCAAACTTACGGGTGATAGGGTGAATGACCTAGATCTGGTCATAAGATATCCCACAAGTTTGTATAGTATCAGGTTGAGAAGGATTACCAACTTCAGGAATATGTGTAGGGGAGGTGATAGGAATATTACTGCCTTGACTGGAGTATGTAGGATTTAGGGGAGTGATATTATCAACCATAAAAACCTCGATGCCCTACTTCTAGCACCATAAATGTTGATGATGTTGGACCCACAAACATTCAAGGGGTCTCCTTGATATGTGGTCCTAATTAGACCCAACGCCATTTGGGATACGAGCCCCATCTAGAATATGGCTCCGTTGCTGATTTCTTAGCTATTTTCCCTGGCTCCAACTGTCAGAAAGAGAGAGGAATGCAAATGTGCCTTCAAAAAGTAAGTGAGTGTGTCTGGTCAGTTTTCGGTTGTAAGTGTGTCAAGGTTCTTCTACTTCAGAGGGAGAAATGATCCAGGTGGATGTTGGTGGCCACCCACCTTTCCAACATGGACCCCAAAAACTATCTCTTTCAGTTTTTCAGTTTCCTCAATTGTAGCACAATTTACTATTTTTAGTAGTTTTTCGGATCCTGAACTTCCGGAGTCATTTTGAGGCCCTAAACGACGTTATTTTGGAAAAATGGGAGCAAAAAGGGTCAACGCACCTATTTTTTGCTTCCTAAAGTTGTTTTCCTTCCCAAAGTTGTAGTCCTAGGATAGATCTCTCTAACAAGGTATTGTGCGTGTAAAACAAAGATTGTATGCCAAAGTTACGACCTCGGGAAGTTGATGTACCAATTTACCCAAAATGAGGCCCATAGTTTGGCGTTTCATCTTCTAGGGTGAGGTTTTTGGATGTTTAGGATTTTCCATTGTTTCTCAACAATAAATAGGCATTTGAGCCTGATTGTAACATAGTTTAGAGGCATATAGCCACCACATCTCTTTTCAGAGATAAGCTACCATCGCCCTGGCTGGCTTATTTCCATTTATGTTTCTAAGAATATTTCAGTATTTTACAGTAATGAAATGAAGTATTATTTCTGCTGCATCTCTGTATGTATGGTTATATCTGTAATTGTTGCATTCTTGTTTAAATCTAGATCAAGAAAATAAAGTGAGCCTCTAAGAGAGAGGTAATAGTACCACTCTAGTAGAGACACACATAACCAAGAAGGATCAGTCTAACATCTACCGGAATAGTCCAAAAGGATGAGACATTCTATACAACCAGTCAACAAGAGAGATCTCTCTAATATCCATGGAATAGTCCACAAGGATGTGACAACAATAGTAACCATTACAACACATTCTGAATATGATAAGTACTAAAATAACTGAGATATTTCAACTACTTTATAGCACAGATGAAAGAAAACATGAATTACAGATATCCACAAAATAATCTTACAAATGTTCATAATCCACACATGAATAACATGTTGGCCATGAGGCTTCTATTATTAAGTAAAAATTCCAAGAAACATGTATGCAATGAACACCACTAGCTCCATTAGTGGAGCATTAGAGCGAGTCCTTGCTCCCCAAAAGAACTAGCTTGTCTCTCTAATGCCGTGCGGGAGGAACCAAGGTTAAAAGTCCTTTGCTCATACAATGAGGGTGTATATATAACCAATGAGGTGATGTTTCACCTTCCTTGTGACTCTTTGACTACCCTCATGACTCTTTGACTTCATATGACTCTTCACATTTTGAATGGCTCCCTTGGACTTCCACTTTACAATACATTTTGAATAAGTGATTACATAATCCACAATGATGATGTGGCATATGAAAACTCATGACATGACATGATACAACACCACTGACATGGCAATGTCAAGCGACTTCTGCTACTGCTTTCTACATGTCTTCTTGAGGATGCTCTTCTATCCACCTCCTTATGGCTTAGAGGTAAGGATTCTTCAATGATATGAATTCTTGAGTTGTGGTCACAAATTGGTGTCCCATTTTTCTTTTCTTGATTGATCAGATTGCATAATCAACTACATAGGTGTGTTTCAGCATGTGTCCCTTCTCCATTTCCTTCTTCATTATCTTGTCATGGTATGATAGAGTACCTACATCTACAATTCACTCGTGACGAGATGACATCAGTTCAATAAAACCCCTAGTCAAAGATGGAATATGTTGATCCATTGACTGAGTTGAACCAAGTTGTAGGTTGGGAGAGAGGCTCAGTGACTATGCAATTGCACAACTCAGGAGCTCAAGGGTGAAGCTTGATTCTTGATATTACACAATGTGTAGTCTTGGTTGAACTGAGGAAGGAAACTACACAGTCTGGGAGATCAATGTGACATGATAAGGGGATGGGTACTGGTTAAGCCCACAGTGTAGTTATGGAAGGAAAAGGAGGTTGGTTGATTGTGAAATTTCACAAATCAAGAGATCAAGGTCTGAGCTTGAGCTCATAGATTTCACAATGCATAGTTAGCGCTAGGCTAGAGTGACGGATTGCATAATTCTGGGGGCCAAGGTCCAGGCTTGAGCACTGTAACTGCGCAATGTGTAGTTTTGGGAGGAAGGAACTAAAAATTGTGCAGTTTTAAAGGACAAGGCTGCAACTTGACGGTTGTAACTACGTAATACATAATTGGGGAAGGCCAGATGAGGCTAAGTTTCTTGGAAATTTCTGAAAATTGGCTATGTGTGGGATCAGTGAAATAATGTGATCAATGACATGACTTGACTATGACCACACACTTAAAACACTTGATGACATAACAACATAGATCATCCGTGACACATGAGCCACACATTTCCCTCAGTGTGACAACTTTGTGATGACTTATGACAAGTGCAACACCAAAGATACACTTTGCAAAAATTGTGATGACACTTGTGGCTTAAAACTTTGGGAATGAGTGTGGAAGATGTTTACATGGTTGGATCAAGTAATTTGCACCAATATAACCCCTCGAAATGACCAAAAAAACTTATACACCTTATGCAACAACTAAAATGCAAAAATATGACATTTTTCCTTTGTTGCAAAAGGGACCAAAACACTTAAAGAAAACACATGGAATGGACTTTAATGTTTGCGAAAACAATATACAAGACCAAGGTAGGCTCCAAAATTTAGTGTAGGCCAAAATTTTTGGAGGGTGTTGTAGCAGCAATTGTTGGTTTATATGGGCCTGACCCAAGTTCAGAAGAGTTATTTAGCCAAGCAAATTCCACAACTACCAGCCCTTTCGGCAACAGCCTGCAGAGCACAGACTGAGGTCTCACCCGAAGTAGCAGGGGAGGGTGCTGAAACCAGGTTTTCGCACCCTTGGGATGTCTTGATGTGGTTTGGAAGGTTCGTACACCATTCTGTGGCTTCACACCACTCTGATTTCTCATAGATCTGGACCCAAGAAAATCCTTAATACTTATTAATGCAATGTTATAGATTAGATCTACTTTTTATGGTCTTTAAGCAAAAATTTAATAGAAATAACCAGTTTGCGCACTAGAAAAGATACAGATTTGCATAAACTCATATATAAACATACGCGTATAGATCAAATAGTTATATCAACCATAAAGTAGCCAAATCTACAATAGTTCAGATTTAACACATAATTTCAGAATCAACTTATCTTTATTTAATTCTTTCACCAATACATCCAGATCCACCCTGCGCACTTAGCTACAGGGGTCCGTGCACATAGCTGTGGAATCTTCTACGTCTCTGCGCACATAGTTGCATAGCCTCTATCTACCTACCAACACCCTTGAATCGGACTTACAGACACTTCATGACTTCGCTTCTCAAAAACCCATTACATTTCAGATCCAAAATTACATATCAAAAAGCCACCTTCTACCCTTAGAGCCTCTCTCTATTTGGGAAAGCCGACTTACTTCCTGTTATTCTATTTTATTTCTTGGGTGGACAACCCTTTAACTTGACTCATTTACAGTTCGAGCTCTGTGCACTTCGCGGAGTCCTTACCCTACCTATCCCAAAATTGTCGGCTTTGAGCCCCAAAACTATTACGTGGGCCCTCTGCTACCCAAAAACGACAATAAAGCCCTAATAATTACAAACAACTAATAGAAGGTGCTACAACCCGTGATCTACAAGCTACCAATTTCTTGACCTCCTTCATTCATATTTCATTCAATTTTCAAACTCAAATCATGACACACACACACACACACACACACACACACACACACACACACACACACACACACACACACATATATTCACTTCAAAAACTCACCAGAAACACCATAAATTCACCTTCAACAATCTCTGGTTACTAATCAATCCGCCATCAATACCAAAACAACTAACACAATGCACACATCTTGCAAATTTGATTCTACTTATAACGAAATTTGAGTTATTCAACTTGTAGTTAAGTTTAACTCATTATCATGCAAAAATATTTAATTTTTCCTTTCCCTACTTCTCACATGTCTTTTGAATGTGTTATTTGAATATTCTAACTCTTGTTCCCTATATCTGAAAGAAAACTTGTGTTAAATTGCTCAATTATGCAATTCTTTAAATTTTACAGAATTTAGCAAATGTTTTCTAAATTTCGTTGACCTCCAAATTTAGCAATTTTTCCAAATCAACCTGTAAATATGTCCATTCCGGTAATAATGTTGCCAAATCATTCATGCATTTTATTCCTCCACTGTTTTAACTCCAAAACACAAAATTTTGGCATAAATGCGAAATTAACCAAGTTGTTGACCCATGCATGCTAAGTCCTCAACTTAGGCTTGTAGATGCTTAATCAAGACTATAAATCTACTCGATTGCTTAACCAAAATATTGTTGCATATAACCATCTTCTGGCTCTTTCTATGTTATAGCTCTAAGGTCTTACAATCAAGCCTATAGATCTACTTAGCCCTTGGGCACAATGTCCACACGTAACTGACTCTTGGTGCCAAATATTAATCCTCAAGCTTATTTTTCTTACCAAAAAATCTGTGATCCGCCATGGATTATCACTGAGGTCATTTTTTTCAAGGAGTTTTCTCTGTGGTCTATTTATTTCAGGCTTACGTTTCTTATGGGACAACGCAACTAATACCTGTACTAATGAAATTACTTTCGCGATGTGCTTCCTGCGACGTCCTCTTGAAACAAAACTATTATCGTCTCATGCCATCAATCTTCATGTTTCTCGACTTTTGTCTTCTTACATATTTCTGCTAGTGGACCCTTTAGTATTATTTGAGGTCATTTCTTATGAGGACTAAGTTTCCTCCAATATCACGTCACATGGTGGGACCTGTCTCACACACCTAAACCAATCATATCTTTCCTAATATTACCTATATGTATCTTCATCTCAGAATTATTTCTTAGCCTTTACTGCTAGTAGATCTTAGGTAACTTTCGAGAACTATTTCTTCTAGGGTGACATTTCACTACCATGATGATGCCACCTGTGTCTACCACTTATTTGCCACATCTACAAGGATGCCACATGTCACTCGTTAAGTGGTGCCACGTATTACCCATTTTTGGCCCACTTGGCCACCCAAAAATGTTGATTCTACATGCCATGTATCATGCTCTCATAGGTTCCATGTCATTTTTGATGTCAACATCCACTTGTGTCTCCACGTCATCACTACGAGTTAATAAAACACCACCATTTGTCATCATTCAATTCTTCGATGTTGGCAAGTCATTTTACGATAGTGAGGAGGTCTGAGGGCTTGGTTTTTTAATGATTTCATTTATTAAATCAAATGTAGAAAACATCAAATACATGTTTGGGGATCAAAGGGTCCTGCAAATATTATTTTTCTTACTATCTCCTACTCCCAAACTCTGACTCGCCTAGAATCTTGTTAGGTTCCCACAAGGTCGGGGGTAAGGGGCCGGAGTGGATTCTCTTATGCATACTAATATTTTCTCCCACTAGATTAAGACTTGACTCACTTGAAGTCCGTACCTTCACCAATTACTCTACCATTTGGAAACAAATCCAAACTTTCACCAATTTGACACTACCACCAAGTTAGCTCGACAACCTTTGACTTTGGGGGTAATGATATTTGATTGGAAATAACTTATGACTTGGGAGGACATTTGAAAACTTCTTTATCCCACTGGAAATTTCTTTCAAGGCTCTATACATCTTATACTTTCCACCCACACTTGATATGATATGTTGACCTTTAATTGGCTCTCAAAGTCTCTACACCTTAACCATTCTTTGTGCAACCACCTATGCCTTTTCCATCATCTACTTCACCTTTTCCATCATCTTCTTCACCTTTAGCTTCAATGAAAACATATTTCTAATATTCTCCCCCTTTGGTATTGATGAAAACACCAAACAACAAACATATGGAAATAAAACATGAGCATAAAAAAAAGTTTAATTCTTACTTCTGCTTCTTTTTACTTCTCTTTCTTCTTCCCATATGAAAGTTGCTTCCCCTATGATGCTCTTCTCCTTTCGTGTACTTATTGTAACACCCTCCTCCCATACTTACCCAAGTTCACCAGTTCACTGGGTAAATATTTGATGAAGAGTTACTATGATATGACTCAACCTCCTAGGTACAGTTAAGGAAGTGGAATCATCCATCCAAAACTTTATTGACAACCATAAGCAGATATAAGAACCCCAGGAGTCAACCAACCACTCTAGGTTCCATAACCCCGAGTTAAATTGCTTTTTCACTAACCTAGGCTACTAGTCACATGCATAACAAGGAAAGCCAATGACTATAAGCCTCCACTAGCATGGATAACCATGGCTCCCAACGACTGTAGTCTAATTTACTCAGTTTTGTGCCTATGACCTTAATATTTGAGCCACTTTTTCAGTGATAGGATCTCGACCTCTACCCAGAACTTGATAGAACTTTCTAGAATGATGAATGACATAAGGAAAATCCATTAATGCAAAACTTAGACAATAACTTTACCTAAAAATTCCTGACCATGACATACATTCCGTCAAACACATAGTGAACATGAAATCTACAGGTATTGAATGCATATATGAACATAGAGATATGAAACTTACATGAGATTCTCTAAGAAGGTATAATTCCCTCTCAAAATAGTTGCAATAACATCTATTAGTTAATGATTCAACAAACATTCATTTTCCAATCAAAACATGATAAGAGCCATAACTTGAATCTGTCATAAAATCATGCTTATAACTAACATATAACTAGAATAATAACAATGATAAAAAAACCCATCAAAGATACATAATACAAGAACATTTACTCATAAAATACAAGAGGAAAAGAGCTCTTATTAACATATTCATAAGCCAACCAAGTTAGGGACTTTGATGTACCACCTGACCATATATTGGGTTGAACCAAATATTTCTTTCAGCCAATCACCCCTGTGCCATATTCCAAGCATGAATGTTGGAATCACAACAAAACAACCATGTCTTCCTCGAGATTTACCGTGTATCCCACCAATACAGTTCAAGGGATTTCTAGGCCTGAAACCCTCATCTATAAAACCAAGCCTTACTACAGTCTCGCCATTACTAGTCAAAAGATTCCAAGGCCCAAACAATAAACATACACTATCAGGCTCTACTGCAATCCCACCAAAACCAGTCAGGGGATCACTAGGCCATAAACAAGCTTAGATGCCTCCATATTTCTTCACCAATACCTTGACGAATTTTCCCATGTCCACCCTCAAGGTTTACCATGTATCCCACCATTACTAGTCAAGGGATTCATATGCCCTTGGGAATTTTCTTAAGACCATGTCCCCTCATTCCAAAACCATATGGAAATCCAATTCAACTAAATGAAAGAACCCAATCACACCATGGCTATCCAAAAATGGAGAGGAAAAGATGAAACCATTGTCACACCTAGAAAATCCCATGCTAATGACAACAAGAGAACCAAATACACACATGCATATACCATGCATGCCAAAACTAGAAAGGAAATCATGCATGCAACTAGATACCTG
Source organism: Pinus taeda (assembly GCA_000404065.3). Lineage (NCBI taxonomy): Eukaryota > Viridiplantae > Streptophyta > Pinopsida > Pinales > Pinaceae > Pinus > Pinus taeda. The sequence goes on from APFE030279290.1 coordinate 15,447, forward strand.
CAAGTAATCCTACTATAGACACTTGATGCAACTCTTCCTTGCTTGATCTTTGCTTTCCTTTTCTTTTTTTCCTTCCTTTGCCTTCCTTTCTCTAATGCTAGAGTGCTCCAAGAACACTCTAAGTGTGCAAGATTATGAGAGAATATAGAGAATAGAGAGAGAGCTCCAAAATTGAACTGAAAAAAGCTTGCGATATGATCCTTAGAAGCCTTTTTATCACTGAGTCCTATATTTTCCTTAATTTCCTCTATTTTTCCTTTATTTTTCTCCTCACATGCAACCTGTGACCTTTCACATTCCTTTTCTCCTATTTTCCATTTTTTTCATAAATAAAATGCCATTTAATGTCTCTTTTCCTTTTCAATGCCTTTGTCAATTTCCTCTTAGCCATAATAAACCAAATGAGCACCCAATAGGATTTTTTTTTTCTAAACATTCAACTTGGAATACCTGTCCCATGACCTTGGTCTTATTTTTCCTTTATTAACTTTATTACTTGAACTTTTAACAAGGGCTTGTTACAAACCCCTCCCCCTGATGGGAAAATCTTCCTGAGTGTTTAATGAAGCCTACAACCAGTAAGACCGTTGAAAACCAAAACATATTGCCTATGGAGCTTTATAACTTAGCTTGATGCAGTATTTACAATGAACAACCTGCTAAAAAGAAAAACCAATTTGACAAAAATGACAACCATACCACTTATTGGAGGTTTATAACACAACTCATTGAGGTCTTTTCAATAAAAACCATACATAAACATGTGCATACACGAAAACTAATTTTCCTTCACCATCAAATAATGAATGATACATAGCCTGCATTTGATCAACCATCTCCCATGTAGCTTCATCAGGCCCAAAATGCTTCCATTGCACTTTAGCTTGCTCGATTGCTTAGTTATGGAGCATGAGTTATTGCCATTGCAAAATGCACTGATATTCCGACTATAATTATCCTTATGGCTCCACTTGTATTATAGACGAATCAATCACATGATCAACATCCTTTACATATCTTTTAAGAAATGAAACATGGAAAACATAATGGAATTTCACTGTTGGAGGTAGTGCAACTCCATAGGCCACTATTCCAATCCTCTCAAGGATCTTGAAAGGCCCACAATACCAAGGTGCCAACTTCTCACATGACCCAATCCTCAAGGAGCTCTTCATGGGCTTGATGCGCAATTACACCTTTTCCCCAACCTGAAATTCCTTAAACAACCTATGTTGATCTACATAGCTCTTTTGTTTGTCCTGTGCTACCTTTAGATTCTTCTTGATAACCTACATTTCCTATCCCATTTCTGCCAACATGTCTAGTCCAATAAGTACCTTGTTCACTTGATGACTCCAGCTGATGGGAGTATTACAACTACACCCATTTAGTGCCTCAAACAGACTCATCCTTAGTGACTCTTGATGCCCATTGTTGTAAGAAAACTTAACTAGTGGAATATAGTCCTCCCACCTCCTCTGTTGGTGCATAACATACATTCTCAACATGTCCTCCAAAACCCTATTGACTCTATTTGTATTTCCATCTCTCTGTGGATGATAAGTTGTACTGAAGTCCAATTCTGTACCCAAACCTACAAATAACACCTTCTAGAAGCTAGAAGGGAACTTAGCATCTTTGTCTGACATAATCTTCTTCGGAATACCTTGCAATCTCACTATCTCCCTCACGAAAACTTGTGCTACCTAAATAAATAAATAAGTAGACTTAAGTGCTACAAATCGAGCTACCTTTGTCAACTAGTCAACCACAACCATGATAAAATCATGTTGCCTAGATGTCTTCGGAAAACTTGTAAGGAAGTCCATGTAAATGACCACTGATTTACACTCTGAAATCAGAATCAATTGTATTAGACCACCTAGATGATTACATGCTACTTTTACCTATTTATATTCTAATAACCTAGCCACAAACTCAACTACCTCTTTCTTCAACCGCATCTAGTAGTAGAACACCTTCAATGTATTAATGTCTTTGGATATCCTGGGTGACCTGAATATGAATTAACATGAAATTCCCATAAGATAAGATTCTTGAGCTCACTGTTGTTTGGAACATAAATCATGTCCCTAAATCTGACCAAACCTTATTGTTGTAACCTGTGCCTAATCTCCCTATATATATCATCCTGTTGTCTTGCCTGTGATATCTAATCATGTAAAGTTGTCCCATATGAACTCATAACTGCTATGTGATTTACCTATGTCCTTCTACTAAGATCATCTGCAACCTCGTTCTCTTTTCCCTTAATGCACCTGATCTCAAAAGCAAATTCACTAATCATGACTAACCACCTAGCTTGCCTGGTATATAGATTAGGTTTCTCAAATAAATATCTCAACCCACTATGACCATTTGTCAACACAAACCTTTTTCCAAGAAGATAGTGCCTCCACATCTTCAATGCATGGATGATTTTCGCAACTCAAGTTTATGCGTCAAATAGTTCTGCTCATTCTCATTCAATTTCCTTAACTTATAGCATACCACCTTTCCCTCCTACATCAAGGCTCTGCCAAGTCCTCTCTTGTAAGCATCTGTACACACTATAAACTCTTTATTTGGATATGCAATCTTGAGAACTGGAGAACTTGTCAACAACTACTTCAACTACTCAAAAATTGTTGCACATTCCTTTGGCCATTCAAATTTCTTTCCTTTCCTCTGCAATGATGTAATAGGATAGGAAATCATTTAGAAATTATGGTGTATATTTGCAACTACTCATGAAGTTTTAATCAAAATCACAAGACACAAACCTACTCTACTACTTTGCGGAATTCAATTCACAATTTAGAACATCAATCACAAACATGCAATGAGAAATGACACACGTGCACAAAGTATTTTTATTTTTTTATTTTTTGTTTTTATTTATTTTATTTATATTTATTTTATTTTATTTTATTTTATTTAATTATTTATTTAATTTATTATTTATTTATTTATTTATTATTTATTTTATTTTTTATTTTTTTTTTCTGGGGAAAACAATCTGCTAAAAACCCCAATTCCTGCTTTCATTAATCTGATGAATAGAGATGTATTACAATTTCTTTTCTCAACTGAGCACAAGCTGCAAGTGAGTAACCTATCTCTTTTCTCACTAAGAAGCTCTAACCCAAACTTAGTCAATTTCTTCCTCTGTTGGAGCCCCTATTTCCTTGCACAATTCCTTGAGAAATTAGGCCCCTATTATTTAGGAAATTCCTCAAATTGATTGCACAATTCCCAAGGTTGATCATCTGACTGTATGCAACACTTGTACACTCAAGACTAGTCTACAACTGATGTTACACTACCTTGGAATCTCCACCACAACTAGAGAACTCAAATTCTATGCACGGACTAGATATTTTTGGTTGATTAATCAGTTAACTGGATGATCACCGAGTTTGAATGAAGTCCCACAGCACAATTGACCTTCCACTAGTTCCTCTAACAATTGGAATTGGTTTAGCTAAAGAAAACTTGAAATAACAAACCTTGATGGCTACAAATTAACAATCACACATGCTTCACTAAAATCTATCTCCTCCAACTCAAATTTACTGAATTAATTGGGTGGAAAAATCCATGTCACACAAGTTAACTGCATCAAAGTTGTCTGCTGATGTGGAAATTCAAATTTTCTCAATTTAATCAAGTCAAAATAAAATTGAGAATTTCTTGCTGAGTTTTTCAACACTCACTCTCAGCAAATATGAGATTATCAAACAACCCTATCCTACATCTATGGAAATCGAACTTCCCACTTGACAAAGCATTTGTCAAAATGTCAGCATCTTGTTCCTCTGTCAGAATGTAGTGTAGCAACATTATCCACCTTTGCACACAGTATCGTAAATGGTGATACTGGATATCTATATGCTTGGATCGATCACGAAATATAGGATTCTCATAGAGCTTAATGCAACTCTGATTATCACAATAGATCATAGGTGGATCCATCATTTAACCAAACAATACCACAAGTATCTTTCTCATCCAGATCACCTCACATGCTGCTTGACTTACAACAATCTATTCTTCTTCTACTGATATGAGCACCATAGATATTTTCTTCCTATTTTACTAGGAAATAGCTGCAGACCCAACACCAAAAATTCCACCTGATGTACTCCTTCAGTTTGATGGACTACCTGCCCAATCTGCATCTGTGAAGCCACATAAATTTACTCCCTCTACTCGTCTGTACCATAGTCCAAATTGCATAGTGCCTCTGAGATACCGTAAAACATGCTTAACTTCCTTCCAAAATAATTTGGTTGGCCTAACCATAGCTTGGCTCAATTGGTTGGATGCATATCTCATATTTGTGTTGAAATGTGGCAACAAGAATATTCCAATTTTAATTTGTCCTTGAATTAAAATTCGAATTTATTCTCACTAGCTGCTTGAAAAATAATTAATTAATTCATCTTGAGTTAATTAGTTGAAGAAATTCAAGCTAGAAGCCTTTGTGAAGTCATGAAATAGTTATCCCTTAAATTAAGGAGATTATCCCTTAATTAAGGAGATAAGTCAGCTCATTTAACTGAGTTATGTGTAGTTAAAGTAGTTCCAAATAGTTTAAGGAACTAATTGTGAGTTCGGTCAGTTAATGCATGCATGCATCAAACCAGTGTACTCCAGATAATTGAAGATTCTCTTATAAATAACTCATGCATGTTTATTCAGAGAAAGGCCTAGTTGAGATTAAAGACAGGGATAATGCACTATCAGTTGTTGGAATTTTACTATAAGCAAAACTCTTGCATGCAGAAGGAATTTATTCCTTGAGATTTGCACAATTTTATAGCGTGTAAGATCAGTTTGAGTGATCAGTGTTACACATGGTAATAGTAGGATCACCCAGGAAAAACTGCGCTAGGAAATATGAGCTTGGAGGGTAGTGTGGAAGACTTAAGGAGAAGTCTATTTTGGCTTTGAACATCTGTGAGGATTGTACTAAGGGCTGGCTAGTTGTGAGAGATAAAGCTGTATGTAATCCTGATATATTTCAACTTGTATGATAATACAGATAGTGGGGTTTTTAGCTGAGGCTTTCCCATGAGTATTCTTTTATGTTTCATGTGCATTGATTCTACTTCTGATTATGTGTGCTTTGCTTTATCTTGCTCAAATCTATTAAGCTTCTGCAAGTTTGATTGTAGAAGTAGATTAAAGTATTTTTCTTTAGTTATATTGCATTATCAGGTTAATCTACAGTGATAATTGTTAATCTACAGTGAGAATTTCTACATGGTATTAGAGAAAAGGTTATCAGAGCTGTGAACAGTATACGAAGAAGAGAATTCGAAGTTTGAAGTTTGGGATTATAGGTACAAATCAAATTCATCTGATACTTCAAGTTGGTCAAATGGCGTTCTATGGGTTGAGACTCAAGTATGCCTTAGAAGGTAGCTCGAATTACATAGCATGGAAAGATAGAATGGAAGTTGTATTACAAGACATTGGTTTGAAGGATTTCATTAATCAAGGAATCCCCAAGCCAGCTGTAGCCAATGCACAAGAATTGGCTGAATGGAAGAAGTGTGTGGCAAAGGCGAGACAGATTCTTCTGGAGGGAGTTCGAGACCATATTGTCTCGAGTCTCCATGGGAAGGATACTCCATTTTCAATGTGGAAGAAATTGAAGTACCTCTATTAGAATAGTAGTGACTAGAGGAAACTGGCGCTGAAGGACAAGATTTAGAAAATCAAGATGGAGAAGCGCGATACTATTTCTACATATGTGAACAAGCTCACTACCTGCAGAGATGAGCTTGGTAGTGTGGGAATAACTACTGCCGATGATGATATGGTGAGCCTTGCTCTCCTTGGTCTTCCAAAGAGTTGGAATAGCTACTAGGACTCTGTGAATGGAAGAGAGAAATTGCCGGATTGGGAATGAATATTATTGGATCTCATGGACGAGGAGATCAGGAGGAGCACTCGAGATGGTTCTTCATCAAAGAATGATGATGAAGAAAATCTGGCCTTAGTGAGTAAGACAAGGAAAGGGAAATGGAAGGCTTCCCATTCAAAATTGAATTCTTCTCATGGAGGGAAGAAGGGTGACAAATCTAAAGTGAGATGTTTTAATTGTCATGAGATGGGACATTATGCAACTAATTTCCCATCGAAGAAGTCCAAGAAAGGATCCACAAAAGGATCAGAAGGTGAGGCATTAGCCTCTCAGTTTGAAATGGACTTTACCCTCATCGCATGTATGGTTTCATCGATGGTGGGTTGTGTTTGCTATGTTGATAGTGGATAAATTTTATTTAGTACCTTGGAGGAGAAAGACCTCAAGATGCACATAGAGATGGGTGATGATAGAAAGTAATGTATTCCAGGTGAAGGCATGGTTGCTTTTCAAAGGGATCATGGAGCTCCTATCACCTTGATAAATGTGAAGTATGTGCCTGGACTGAAGAAGAACTTGGTATCGGTCGCGATGTTGGAGGAAAAAGGCTACGATGTTGTCTTCAATAAAGGAAAGGCGTTCCTGAGACACATAGCCATGGGTTAGACCATGAGGATTGGGATTCGAGTGAAGAATCTCTATAAAATAGAGGTACATGACTGTGATGCATTGAGTTTGAAAGCAAAATTCGTGCAAAGCCAAGAGATTGGAGAGTTATGGCACAGGAGGTTGGGCTATCTGCATCATGGGGCCTTGAATATAATGCAATAGATCTCTACTGGTCTTCCCAAAGGTAAACTTGAGCAAGTTGACACACGCAAAAGATTTTACCTTGGGAAAGTATGCCAAGTCTTCCTTTCATGATCGATATAGTTGAGTACAAGTGATCTTAGAGCGAGTTCATACAAATTTGTGTGGACCATTCTCGACAGCATTCACTGTAAAGAAAAGGTATTATGTGATTTTCATTGATGATTTTTCTTGTAAATACTGGATTTATTTCATACAGAAGAAGGATCAAACCTTCTCAAATTTTTGCGAGTTCAAAGCTTTGGTTGAGAAAGAATCAAGGAAGAAGATCAAGGCCTTGAGAAGTGACAACGGTGGAGAGTATGTCTCTTAAGAGTTTGAGGACTTCTGTGCAACGGAATGGGGTGGCCGAGAGGAAGAACAAAACAATTGTAGGGGCAGCATGGGTGATGCTACATGACCAAGGCCTACCACTTCATTTGTGGGTTGAGGCATGAAACACAACAGTCTATTTGCAAAATAGAAGCCTACATCACATACCTCGGATGAAAACACCAAACGAAGCCTTCTTTGGTAAGAGACCATATGTGGGTCACTTCAGGATCTTTGGCTCATTAGTATATTGCCATGTGACAAAGGATGCACAGAAGAAGCTTGAGCCAACAACTGAGTTGGGGATACTTGTGGAGTATACTGATACACCCCACAACTATCGAGTGTACTTGCCTACTAGTTGGAGGACAATGGTTCACAGAGATCTCATATTTGATGAGGAGAAGGCCATGCGAGTTTCCCTTGAGAGGGAGCTCCAACTACAGGCTATGGAGGAACTATTGGTTCCCAAGGAGGAGGAGCCTTAGACTGATGCAGAGCAGCCACATGCAGAGGGTCCAGGAGTGGATACATCAACTCAAGCAGAGTCTTCCAGAGATGGACAGAAGTGCATAAGAGAAGCTGACAGATTGTTTTCGGATGTGAGAGATAATGTGGGAGAACCATCTTCTCAGTGCAGACAGAGGAGGTCACCTGAGAGGTACATTGGATACATGGCCCTTGTTGGGGAATGTGTTGAGATCGAGCCATATTCCTTTGAGGAAGAAGTGCAATAGTCGATTTCGATTGATGCTATGGTGGAGGAGTATGACTCCATAGTTCAGAATAATGTTTGGGATGTGGTTCCGAGACCGGAGAACAATTCAGTTGTGAGTTCCTATTGGCTTTACAAGGTAAAGCAAGCTACTGATGGTCGTGTGGAGAAACATAAGGCAAGATTTGTTGCTTGTGGTTTCTCACAGGTGAAGGGGATCGACTATGATGAGAATTTTTCTCCTGTAGCAAGGTACTCATCTATCAAATCGGTGTTGGCACTATCAGCACAGATGGGTTGGAAGATCCATCAGATTGATGTGAATACTACATTCCTTAATGGCAAGATTGAGGAAGAGGTGTACATAGAGTAGTCGGAAGGTTTTGAAACCTTCGATCATGAGTTGCATGTGTGCTGACTCAAGAGAGCTTTGTACATGCTGAAGCAAGCACCTCGTGCTTGGTACACCAGGGTTGACAACTACTTCACCGGGTTGGGCACCACAAAGAGTGAAGAAGATGCGAACCTGTACCACATCATGGTGAAAGGTAAGCAGTTGATCATTGTACTTTATGTTGATGATCTCATATTGAAAGGTGATGATCAGTTGATCATGTCTTGCAAGGAGGACCTTGCAAGAGAATTCGAGATGAAAGACATGGGTCTCATGCATTACTTTCTTGGCATGGAAGTATGGTAGAAGGATGGGGAGTTGTTTGTGTCTCAGGGCAAGTATGCCAATGAAATACTCAGGAGATTCCACATGGAGAAGTGCAAGCCCCTGCATACTCCTCTAGCAGGTAACTGGAGGAAGGAGGATGCTACTTCAGGAGAAGTAGTGGAAGCTACTATGTACAGTTAGCTTGTGAGTTCACTAATGTACTTAGTGAACACATGACCAGATTTGTGCTATGCTGTGAACCAAATGAGTCAAGCTATGGTTAAACCTACCAAGATGTTTTGGAAGGCAACAAATCATGTATTGAGATACCTTAGAGGCACATCTCAATATGGATTATGGTACAGATGGACAGAGGGAGTGAAGCTACAGGGATTCACTGATGTAGATTGGGCAAGGAGTCCATCAGATCTGAACAACACATCAGGTGGAATTTTCAACCTTGGGTCGGCGACAGTTTCTTGGTATAACAGGAAATAGAGGTCAGTTGCTTAGCATGGTAGAGGGAAAATACATGGCTGCAATTCGGCAGCATGTGAGGCCATTTGGATGCGGAAAATTTTAGTTGGTTTGTTTGATTAGAGGTTGAATCCAATTGTGATCAATTATGATAATCAGAGTTGTATCAAACTCTCTGAGAATCTAGTATTTCATGATAGGTCCAAGCACATCGACATTCAGTATCATCATCTCAGAGACTTTATGTCAAGGAGGATCATATTGTTGCAGTATATTTTGACCGAGGAGCAAGATGCTGACATTTTGACTAAGGCATTATCAAAGTGTAAATTCAAGTTCCATAAAGATAGGATCGGGGTGGCAGATAATCCATTTCTTGTTGAGAGGGAGTGTTGAAATGTGGCAACAAGAATATTCCAATTTTAATTTTTCCTTGACTAAAATTCGAATTTAGTCTCACCAGCTGCTTGAAAAATAATTAATTAATTCATCTTGAGTTAATTAGTTGAAGAAATTCAAGCTAGAATTCTTTGTGAAGTCATGCAATAGTTATCCCTTAAATTAGAATATTATCCCTTAATTAAGGAGATAAGGATGATTTGTATTTGAGTTGTAATTAGTTAGCTCAGTTAACTGAGTTATGTGTAGTTAAATTAGTTCCAAACAGTTTGAGGAACTAATTATGAGTTTAGTCAGTTAATGCATGCATGCAACAAACTAGTGTACTCCAAATAATTGAATTTTATCTCATAAATAACTCATGCATGTCTATTTGGAGAAAGACCCAGTTGAGATTAAAGACAGGGACAATGTACTATCAGTTTCTAGAATTTTCTTATAAGGAAAACTCTTGCATGCAAAAGGTATTTGTTCCTTGAGATTTGCGTAATTTTACAAGGTGTAAGATCAATGTGAACGATCAGTGTTACACATGGTAATAGTAGGATCACGCAGGAAAAACTGTACTAGGAAATAGGAACTTGGAGGGTAGTGTGGAGGACTTAAGGAGAAGCCTAGTTTGGCTATGAGCATCTGTGAGGATTGTACTGAGAGCTGGCTAGCCATGAGAGCTAAAGTTGTATGTAATCCTAATATATTTCCACTTGTATGATAATACAGATAGTGGGGATTTTAGCTGAGGCTTTCCCCTGAGTATTCTTCTGTGTTTCATGTGCATTGATTATGCTTCTGGTTATATGTGTTCTGCTTGATCTTGCTCAAATGTATTAAGATTCTGCAAGTTTGATTGTAGAAGTAGATTAAAGTACTTTGCCTTAGTTATATTGCATTATCAGGTTAATCTGTAGTGAGAATTTCTACAATTTGGTTGTGTGTTCATAAGATACATTAGTGAACCCACTAGCTACTAATAAATGGTAGCATCCACTTCTTCACCTGAAGTGGCATCCTCCCTCCTCTAGTTCGTCACTCAAGGTGTCTCCATGGGTTTAAAACTATCCATGTGTAATATTTATATTATCTCATTTTCATACTTAACTTGAGACACAAATAGTTCCACACCACCTTGCCATACTTCCAACTCGAGGAAGTAGTGCATGAGACCCATGTACTTCATTTCAAATTCCCTTGCAACGTCCTCCTTGCAGGATATGATTAGCTACTCGTCACCAGTTAAAATTAAATCATTAACATATAAAAAAATAATGAGAAATTTACCTTCTACCAAGATAATATAGAGGTTTGCATCTAATTCAATTTTGGTGAAGCCCAAATCGGTGAAATAACTATCGATCCTAGTGTTCCAAGCACGAGGAGCTTGCTTGAGACTATGCAACACTCACTTGAGTCTGCACACATGAGACTCCCAATAAAATGTCTCAAAACCTCCTGGTTACATGATGTACAACTCCTCCTCAATAACCCCATTGTGGAATGATTTTCTTACATCCACCTGGTGGATCTTCCACCCCATTTACACATCTAGCGCAAGAATTTCTCTAATGGATGAGTACTTTGTTACAGGAGCACAGGTATCCTCATAGTCAATTCATTCAACATGAGAGTACCCCTTGGCCACAAATCTAGCCTTATAATTCTCTATGCTTCCATTTAATGCCCGCTTCACCTTGAAGATCCATCTCAAACCCACTACTGATTCATTTGCTTGTCTTGGGACAACTCCCCAAACACTATTCTTTACAATGGATTCATATTCTTCCACCATTGCATCAACCAATACATGTTTCTCTACTTCTTCCTCAAAAGAGGATGGATCAATCTCTATAAGCTCAGTCATTAGAGCCATGTAGCCAGTGTACCGTTCAAGTGACCTTATCTACCTACACAAATTTGAAGGAGCCCCCACATCCTTCGTCACATCCTACACAAGTATTTCAACGTCCCTGGTTCTTTTTTTGGGTTTTCTGGATGGTTTTCCTTGAGTGGCTATCTCCACTCTCTGCTCCTCCATTTTTGGTTTCTCCACAACTTCCTGAAACTCCTCCGTTGGAGCTAAAATATCCTCTTCTGGTGGGATCTGACGCTCACTCTCAAGATAACACCACTTCACTTTCTCCTCATCAAATTTTATATCCCTTCACACAACTTTCATTATGAGGGATGTGTTAGCCTCCTGTTGTAGCAGGTTACTCATATTTCATGATTGACATTTTTACAGACCAAATATGTCATACTTTGCATGTTGCAATGCTCCATATTTGCTAAACAGTCACTAAGCAAAGAAGGCTACTTAGAGTTCATCTAACTCCTTTCCAATTTTGAAGAGTCATTCCATTTTTGTAGAATTTTTAGCTAAAGGGAGGTCCAAACAACTTAATCTTGGTCTCCCTAGGTTTCAATTTCCTATTTTAGAATATAGAGGATGCAAATTTGTCCAAACAGCTTAATCTTGGCAGATTCTTAGATAGGTAGAGAATCAAAGGATCCCAACTGCTTAATCTGGGCCCTTGGAAGAAAAAAGGGTAGTTTGTAGGTAGGAAGGTATAAAAAAGAAAAATTGAAATGATGGGTCTGCAAGTCTAAGTGCACCCAAACCAAAACAAGAAAAAATGTTAGGTAACTAGGCTGGGTAGGTAGTTTTGAGGTTACAGAATCTTGATGTCTGTTCATATTTTAAAGTACCATCTACACTCAAATCACAATCATCAAGCATTTTTATTTGAAGAAGCTCAAGCCAGGCGTAACTAACTTCCCTTGCTCCATCTTCCCAAAATCATTAACTAATTTCCCCAAAAGAGATCAAGATCTACTTGACATCTCACAGTTTCATCATTTTCCATGTCATTTAGCCTAGGTGAAGATCTGCTTCACTCAAGGAAGGATCCATACTCTCTCTATAAGGTTCTATCTCCCCTTTTCAAGCCTCAGATTTCTGAAACTTAGCGCTTTCTTACTATCTCCATATTAACTACTAACATTAAAACTCCCTGTATTTTCCCCATCCCCCTACTAAAACTATGTAAATGATCCCCTATGTAAATATCCCTCCCCCTGGTTGAAAAATAACCATAAGTGCGCCCGATAATTGCTCAGTTTGTCTGAAACTTGGCAAGAACCCTCATGCTGCCTCTTCAAACCATCTTCTAATGCAATAGACCCCTTCCAAAGTATTACCTTTTTAGGTTATCGGACCCCTTCCGAGGCCTCAAGGGCTCTTCTAACACATATAATCACTCCTTCCGATCACAATAGACCCTTGCCGATTTCCTTAACACTCTGCAGATCCTAGTGAGCCATCTCGTGTCGCCATATCGCAATATTTTCACCACATAGGTGTGCCCCATCTTTTTTTGCCTGATGCGATATCGTGATATCGGCGATCGGTAGTCGCAAGCATCGCATTTCCAAAATAAATACCTTCTCGTTCCCCATCGATGCGATATTGCGATTGCATCGGAAGAAGTTCATCGCATTGCATTAAAGTATGAGCCACCCTGCCACGTTACCTGGCAGACGTCATCCGCCGTACAGATGACGTCATGTTGACGTCAGCAGCTAGAAAACCAAAAATTCGCGCAAGCGCAAAAGTCGAGCTTCGGAGCTCCGAAACAAGAAACGGAGGCAGTTTTCGATGCGCGATTAGCGTGAAGCGCTAATCGCTGCGGAAAATGAGCGATATTGGGGAATCTTTAGGGAATTTTTGATTCCTTGGCTCGTTTTGCACCGAAAAATCCCGAAATTACCCGATTTTTCCAAATTAAACCGGTTTAAAGACAGGAAAGGACCAGAGACAGAGATTAAAGAGTATCAGATCAAATCTATAGGGAGAAAGCACGTCAAAGAGTATCATAAAGCGGCGGAGACCATCAATGTAGCGGCAAAGAGTATCAACGAAGATCTTCACAGCATCCCAAAGCAGGAGACAATTAAATACCTTCCAACAAAGTCAAAAAAGAGGGCGAGGTCACTCAAAACCCTCAAATCATGGTTATTGCACATTTAACTCGCACCATAACAGAACTGCAGATCCCAAAGCATAGTTATTCCAACAGTACTGCATCGAGCCTCCAAGGGCCACATTGCACTCTTTTTAATCCAGCTACCTCTGACACAGTTCAATAGATATTTACCTGCATTTAATTTTGGCACACTTTTAGGTTTAGAAAGATCCTTTTGCAGACCTGTTTTAGGTCAATTGTAATAAATAAGTTTGAAGATATTTGCACTATAAAGACAGCCTTGAATACTGTATTACGGGGTTGGTTGGTTGGTTGATAAGTCAACAAGCTATCTCTAGCTGATTTTGCTCCGGGAGAGACTCACACTGTAATATCTGATAAGTTTCTATAATCAAAGACTGCTGATGAGCCTTGGAGAATGGATTGTTCACTGTGTTTACTAGTTGAAGAGTGATTATGGAATTCTCGTGCTGTGCATAACTCAATAAGTGCTTCTTACCTCTGTTTTCATTCATGAATTATGCTCTTAAACAGCTGAAAGAAAGATTAGCTTAGAATTTGTTTAAATACACTCGATGCTCAATTTCTGTTGTTTCTTTATGTTTTCCTCTGTTTAAGCATAAATATGAATTCCACATGGCTCATGTTTGCCTTAAACCAAGACAGTTATCCAGGGATTCTTCATTGCCCCTAGATAGAGATCATCTTTCCCTCTGTTAAGATTAATGAGAGATTCTTAAGTGCCTCTCATTCCTTACATATCATTCATCCTTTTAGTCTGAAGATTGTGTTATAAGCAACTATCCTGCTTCATTATTCCTCTTATGACCAGAAAGACGCACTGATAATCCTAACCCATGACTCCATGCCCAATGGTTTGAAACTTATCACTTCATAAATTGCCTCTCTGCCTGAAAGCATTTTTCTTCCATCCAAACACAAACAAAAACCCCTGAGCCAAAAGCTAGCCTAAAATCATCAACAAAGTTGAATCATTAAGAGAGAGCCCTCTCTGATTGCAGGTGGACTAGAACCTGCAATCCAAAGATTTGTTTGTGGTTACCTCGGTCGTATCCCTACAGGAGCCTAGGGACAACCTGAGTGATAACAGGATGGAAAGTACACACGGTAGTTGTGAGGAGTTTTTGTGTAACCCAAAATACCCCTAATTTTGTTGTCAACTCAAGCTTCTTCCTTAATTTTTTGGAGACATGGTATTAAATAGAGGCTCCAAAAATCCTAAAGTGTGACACATCTGGCTTCCTCCTTGAGAAAACCTCCTCCGATCTAATCATACCAAGAATCAATGAGGACTCTAGTTCTGCAAGTATATTATTGCGTTGCATGCCTCAACACACAAATGCAGAGGTAGGCTTGGTCATACAACATCACCATCACTACTCCCACAATGCTACAGTTCTTTCCCTCGGCCATGCCATTCTATTGTGGGTTGTGGAGTTTTGTCAACTCTCGTTGAATGACTTCTTTTACACATTTTTTTTTTGAATTCATTCAACATGTACTCACCTCCATTATCACTCATGGGAGTGTTCACTTTCTTATCGATTTCTTTCTCAACCAGTGCCTTGAATTCTATGAACTTGGGGAATGTCTCATCTTTCTTCAGTATGAACAAGCTCCAACACTTCCATGAGAAGTCATCAAAAAAATGAAAAAACATTTGTGTTTGGCAGTGGAGGTTGTCGAGAAAGGTCCAAAGACATCAGAGTGGATCCTTTCCAAGTTTGCATATGCTTTATTGTCTTGATCATGGAATGTGGATTTTGTTCACTCCCCTAAGGTAAATCCTTTGCATACATCTTGTTTCTTAAGTTCTCCTTTGGGCAGGCCAGTGGTTGTTTACTACATAATATTCAAGGTGCCATGATGCAAATGGAAAAGTTTTTTTATGGAAAAATTCACCGACATCACGGCCCTACACGTTTTCCATCTTAGTGCTTAATGAAACAAAACCTTCCAAATATAACTTATACAAGTTATTCACATGGACCCTGATCTGCTTCACTTGTCCTGTGACTATGTGTGTCAGGAATTCTTTTCCTTTGCTGAATATCACATCATAACAATGGTCTTCCAAAACTGCAATAGAGATGATATTTGTTTTTAGGCCCATAACATACATAACATCCTTGAGCTTGAGATGGGAGCCCGATTCCATTTGAAAGGTGATTTTACCAATCCCAGTCATGTTGTATCTTCTGCCATCCCCTATATCAATGTGCATATCGAAATATTTCTCCCACATGTCACTAAAATGGTTTCTACACCTTGTCATGTGGAATGAGGCACTTGAGTCCAAATACCGCACGCTCCCCATCACTGTGTTGGCCATGCATGTGATAAGGGTAAAGTCAAGATCAAACTATGAAGCCAAGGATTCGCTTGCTGCTCCTTCTGAGGTCTTCTTGCTTTCTTTCTTGTGTGGATATATTGTGGCATAGTGCCTGGATTCATGATAATGGAAGCATTTGATTTTGGACAAATCTTTCTTCTTTCCCCCTTGGGTGGATTGTAGGTTGGTTTGAGATTTCTTCTCTTTTCCTTTCTTTCCCTTTCCAATGAATGAAAATATTTATTCATCCTCACCCTTGGATTAAGTCCCATCTCTTTTATTCCCCCTTATTTCTTCCTATACCAAATAAGGCCGTAAGAATTTCCAATTCGGTAGTTTCTCCCTCCCTTTCACTAAATCTTGATAGTTATGCCAGCTCTTCGAAAGGCCAAAAAGGTATGGGCTTACCAAATCATCCTATGGAATAGTAACACCAACTCCTGCAAGCTCATCATGAACTTGTGTGAACTTGCTCAGATACGATTGAATTATGTCATTCTTTTGCATCTTGATATTTCAAATTTTATCCTTAAGCGCCAGTTTCCTACGATCACTTCTATTCTGGAACAAGAAAATTATGTGCTTTCCACATCACATAAGGAGTTTCTTTCCCATGGATATTGGTGGCAATGTGATTTTTACTCCCTCGAATATTATTTTCCTCACCTTGGCTACATCTTTCTTCCATTGAGCAAGGTTTTGGACATCAAATTCCGTTGGTTTTGCAATGCCTCTCTTGATGTATTCTAGTAATCCATTGTCATCCAATACCACCTCCATGTGATCATTCCATGTGATGAAATTATATTTTCCTTCCAAGGAATACACTATCCTCAGCCCATTGAAGGTCATCTTCTCATCTTTGAAGAGATCCCTCTACACTAAACTGCAAATTAAAACCTACTGAGAAAACACTGTGAAATTCCTGATCTAATGTGAATTGTGCTCCAGTACCATGTAGAAATTATCGTGTATATTTAAAATTTCTCATGAAGTTTTAATCAAAATCACAAGACATAAAACTACCTTACTGCTCTGCAGAATTCAATTCACAATTTAGAACATATATCAAAAACATGCAATGAGAAATAACACATATGCACACAATTTTTTTATTTTATTTTATTTTATTATATATATATATATATTCAGGGAAAGAAATTTGCTAAAAATCCCAATGCCTAATTGCATTAATCTGATGAATATAAATGTATCAAAATTTATTTGTTCAACTGAGCACAACCTGCAAGTGAATAACCTATATCTCTGCTCACTGAGAAGCCTTGACCCAAACTTGGTCAATTCATGCCTCTGCTTGAGCCCCTCTTTCCTTGAATAATTCCTTGAGAAATTAGGCCCCTATTATTTAGGAAATTCCTCAAATTGATTGCGTATTTCGTGAGGTTGATCATTTGACTGCCTGCAACACATGTACACTCAAGACTAGTCTACAACTAATATTACACTACCTTGGAATATCCACCACAGCTGGGGAACTCGAATTATTTCCATGCACTAGATATTTTGGGCTGATTGATAAGTTAATTAGATGATCACTGAGTTTGACTATAGTCCCACTGCATAACTGACCTTCCACTAGTTCCTCCAACAATTGGAACTAGTTTAACTGAAAATAAATTGAAATAAATGATCTTGATTGATATAAATTAGGAATCACACATGCTTAACTAAAACCTAACTCTTCCAACTCAAATTTACTGAGTAAACTGGTTGACACAAGCCATGTCACACAAGTTAACTGCATCCAAGTTGCTTGTTGATGTGGAAATTCAAATTTTCTCAATTTAATCAAGGTAAAATCAAGTTGAGAATTTCTTGCTGCATTTTTAAACAAAATCGTGAAAATTTGTTGATGAACCTCCTGTAGTAACTTGCTAACCCCATGAATGATCTGATCTTGTCCAAATTTGTAGGCATCACCCATTCCATGATAACTTTTATATTTTCTAGATCCACCACTATGCGTTCCTTGGAAACAACATGCCCCAAGAAATGAACATTTGCCTGAATCAATTTGCACTTACAAATCTTGGCATACAATTGATACTCTCTTATCAAACTCAATACTACTACTAAATGTGCAACATGCTCTTTCTCATTCGTAGAATATATCAATATATCATCAATGAATATAATAACAAAATTGTATAGATAAGGACATAGCACACTATTCACCAAACACACGAAAGTAGTTGGAGCATTAGTTAAACCAAAAGGAACCACAACAAACTCATAATGCCCATACCTATTCTAGGAAGCAGTGTTGCAAATATCCTCTTCCTTAATGTGTACTTGATGGTACCTGATGTCAAATCAATCTTCGAGAACATTGCTGCTCCCTTCAATTGATCAAACAAGTCATCAATCATTGGAAAAATATACATGTTATTGATGATTTCCTTGTTCAACCTCCTTATTCAATGCATAACCTAAGAGTACCATCCTTCTTCTTCACAAACAATATTGGTGCACCCCATGACAATACACTTGGCCTAATGTATCCCTTATCAATAGTTTCCTTCAATTACAACTTCAATTCGATTAACTCTGGAGTGCTCATTATGTAAGGTGTCTTTGGTGCTGGTGCTACTCCTAATACCAAATCAATATAAAATTCCACTTCCCTCTGAGGTGGCAACTCTGAAATCTCTGGTGGAAACATGTCCTGAAATTGCTACAAGATTAGGTACCTCTTCTAGAATTTTTCATCCTCAACATCCTTACCTTTATCACTGGAGATATGAACTGCAAATAACACACATCCTTTCTTTCAACTATGCTTTTCTACATAGTTGTAACCATTGTAATTGATGTTTCCTTCTTCTTACCTTGTAATATTATTTGTTCTTCATTATCATCCGAACATTCAATAGCCTTCTCATAGCAATCCACCTTAGTCCTGTGAAGATACAACAAATCCATACCCAAAATCATATTGTTTGATCTCAAGGGAAGTACATCTAGATGCCTTGATGTAAGCATACCATTCAACCCAAATGCACAAGCTCTTACCCAATGATGAACTCTTTTCTTAGTACTTGTACGCAACTGCACTAACCAAACTCCACATGCACTTCTTTTCTCAAACCACACTTATCCACCAGGTCAGGATTAACATAACTATAATTAGATCCAAGGTCAATAAAAATAGAAACAACTTGATCACAAAGCTTACCATTGACCTAAATAATAGATTCATGGTGATCTTCTTGACTTTTATAGAATGTTACATAGGTATGAGGAATTCTCTGCCCAACGTCCTGTTGATGCCTCGAAAATCGTTGCATCAACATCGGGGTAAACCACCCGGTCCGAACCTTAAAGCAACTCCTTTTCCATTTGGTGTGGTGGCTCCGACTGGATATAATGGGACTAGTTTCATAAGTGGGATGGATAAGTGATCGATTTATAGTATCTAATGGGAATGACAAATGATATATTCTAAAATGCAACAATATAAAAATGACTAATCTATCTTGGGAAGTATTTCTCCTAGTGCAATTTTTGATGGTTTTTATTGACAAGTAAACATATAGATGAATTACTCATAAATAAAAATATTCATTCATATGATAATTAATTTGTTCAAGTAGTTGAACAAAGTAATAATTAAAACGTTATCACACTAATCATTATATATTACTGACACACATATATATGAAAGATAACAACTCTTAAACATTCAATAATGATAAGTCAAATAATTGTTGTAAGAACATATACATATATCAATAATAGCAAAATAAATAAATGCCAATTCACATAAAATCATGAAACAAAAACAAAGATAGTAGTACTGTATGCATTTGAGTCTCCTCCGATATGAATCACATTCAAATCTTGCCTTTTAACTTGGGACTACTTTCACAAGAAGCAATAGTGCATGCCACATAAAAGCGTTCTTTATCAAAACTTAGAGTTCAGGTCTAGTTTTTCTAAAAATAAATGTATCATAAGCACAGTAGTGCAACCTCTGATTCAAGTCTTAATACAAAAATTTGAGGACCCTTTCTAAAATCATGAAAGGGTCTATAAATACTACTTAAAATAACAAACTATGAAAGTAATATGTTATGCGCTGGTATAACAAAATCACAAAAATGTGAAAATCATCTTGAAATAGGCATGTTGCGGTCGGTCAAAAATAGTTCACTGTATTGGCTGATCATCTTGTGATTGGAGCTGACAAATGGCGAGCATCGGATAAAGTTTTGTGGATGAATCATGTGTGAGTGTAACTGAGCGTTCTACGTGGCATCACTAAGTTTGGAAATCATGTGGCCAATCGCATCGGTGAGGCATTTCATTGCTGTCCATTGACTATATGGTTTGAAAAGGAAAAACCAAAAGGTTTCCCATGTTAAGCTTCTATATATAGTAGCTCAGCCACACCAGAAAAAAACCCTATAATATAGTAGGTCAGCCTAGCACTACCCGCGATCAGTTTTTCCCTCTGCTCCAGCTCCTATTTCCACACTTGTTCTGATGCTTTTATTGGTGGAAGTTTTCCTGGAGAACACTCTATTATTAAATTTGATAAATAAAGACTGTTATTAATTAATTCAACTAGGTTGCTTGTTTCCGATCTGCATCTTGATGTTTCTCTTTCAGCCTTCATTAGCTGATATTGCCATTCAGTAAATAGAATTTTTTTATGTGATTCTTGGATTTGTGGTAGATTAGCAGCTTTTCCCTCTTTAGATTCTTGCCAAGAGAGAAAATTTGTTAATCTTTCATCTGCTCTTTCCAAGTCCAGTCTCGCATCTACTAATTTGTCAACCATGGATGATGAAATTTCACATAGAGGAAGAATTAGTGAGATATTATTACATAGTAGGCTCAATTGCCTAGACAATGCCCTGGTAATTTCTAGAGCCTTAGATCTGAATTCTCCCACTTCGGGATATTCCTTGAATTGTTCTATCTAAACTGTTAGCTGAGCAATTTTTTCTTCCTTCGATTTACTCAATTGTTCATTTAATAACTTCAACTTACTCAATGCTTGGGATAACTCCTGTTGCTTATGAATTTCTTGCTCATCAATCCTTTGCTTTTCTTTGAGAAATTTCTCATTCAACTGGTCATTTAGCTGCTTCTGAACTACTAATTGTTGTTCCAACTATTCTATATTTTGTTGTTTCTCCTGTGCTTGTGCTTCTAGCAAACTGATTGCTTGGTCTTTTTCTTTTAGTAAATCACTGACCTCCAATGCTTTATCCATTGTGGCCACTGTGTATGCTCTAGCATACTGAGAAAGTTTGGTGAGATCTTCAAAAGGATTAACTTCCTCTCTCCATACCACATTCATCATCTCCATTTGTGAAGTGAAAAGAGGAGAGTGATCAATTTTCCTCTTTTTCTTTTGTCTTTTGATTACAACCCTATACTTAGGGCTATAGAAAACATCTAATGGTGCTATCTCTTCTATGTGTAAATCAATCTCATTGGAGGTATTTTCAGGGATTATTTCTAAGTCCTTATGGATCATGGGTGGGCCACCTGTTCCTTCAGTGGAACTGTGTTGATTACTAATTTCAGAGTAGTGGCCACCTCCCGTGTACTGAATCCTTGAATGCTCTCAATATTACTAATGATGGAATCAAATTGCTGTCATTCCTTGATTAGTTTAGGATCAACATAAATGTTTGAATCAAAGCGTCCGCTACTTGTTTCTTGTCTCTGCTCCTACTCTGGCAACTTTTCCTTTTCAGAAACCTTCTCCACTACAGGAGTATTATCGACAGATTTCTGTTTACTTTGACTCTATGACTGAACTGTTGGGGTTGTAGCTAATAAATCCAAAGGCAGAGTTTGCAATATCTGGGCTCTAAGTCTATTGAATTTTTCAAGTCCCTTTTCTCCATATTTGGTACTATCCAATCCTTTAACATGGTAAAATAGTTCAGCTAAAGAAAACAAATCATCAAAGTCATCTTCTTCATGATCAAATCTGGTGAGTTTAGATTGAGAAGTAATAGTATAGGAAACCTTCCTTGGGTCATATTGCCTATTTGGGATGGTTGCAAGATTTAGCATCTGAATCTTCTCTACCTCTTTCTTTGCATGTTTATAATCATGTAAGGTAAAAATGCCACTCCGAAGGGGGAATGCAGGCCACATATGTTTCTTTGAATCCCTCAGGGTTTTTGACGTTCCTTCAACTGTTATCTGATATGCTAACTCTCGGGCTAACAGTTTATTAGGAACATATAGAGGAAGAACATGAGGTTTGGTAAGACTGCCAAAAAGCCTTACATAAGTGAATTTCTCCTCTCCGAACCAGCTACCCACTATTGTTTGGTCAATTTTTGCTTCCTAAGATATCCTAGGGGCAAGCTTATTGAAGATAGAATAGTATACAGGTAGGAAAAAACCATTACAAATTTTGTACAAGTGATTCTTATAGTGGAACTTCCAAAACTTGGAAAGTCCACTTCCATATGAGTACGAGGTATTCAGAATTAAAACATATGATGTCAAGAATATATGCACTGTAGTAAAAAGGAGGAATGTTCCGGAAAGTTGCATATGTTTTCCTTCTGAATTCTAGTATCTCAGTGGCTATTCTATCAAATAGAATATTTTCCCAATCCATAACATAACCCTAAATTGTAGCTTCCATTAATGGGGCCATATCTATAGTGAATTTTGCAGAATCATGCTGCCGTAGTCTACACATCATAGCGCCCGCATAGCAATAAGGAGAGGCTAATGAGTCAACAAAATACTTACCAGATGACTTGTGCTTATGTTTATTTGGGAAATGCCTCCAGCTTCTGATCGGGTCCAATTCCAAGTCATTTTCTTTTGCAAATGCTTCCAGAAATACCTTGTTATAATGCTTCTCAGGTGGAGGTAGATGGTACATTTTCTTGAGATCTTCAGGTTTAAATGACCCAAATATTCTTCCATCAATCGTGGAAAGTGTCTGGTCTACAACTAGGATTTTCTCAACGACCCATCTAACCACATCAGTGTATGGAAATTTTTTTGCCTGCGCTGCTGTCTTGTGAAGGTATGAACAAGGTAGTTCTTTGAGAGTTCCTTCTGATTTGCTGGTGGAATCGGCTGTTGCTTATTCTTCCAGTTCTTCGAACTCTTTTTATTCTATCAATTGTAGATACTTTCCAAGCTCGTATTTCCTAGAACAAGGCATGTTGTATCTGATATTAGTCCCTTCTTGTTCAGCTCTGGTTCTTTAACTACGGGAGGTGGCTTGTTCTTCTTAGATTTCTTCCCCATATTTTCTGGATTCATGAGTGCAAAGAAACTCTGCATAGAAAATTATAAACTGTAACACATGGACATTTCCACTGAAAGCTAATACGAAAATGAATGGAATTAAGGCAATTGACATATGATAAATCAGATGCAATTAACAACCACCATAAGTGAAATCCTTGAAGGATTCACTCTTAACTGTGAAATTAATAACCATTCAAGCCATCAATCGTGATGAATAAATACCATAAATACCCATCGCATCGATCATATATTGAATGATTATGTCAAGCGTGTCTTTGGATTTCCTCGATCGACGATCGATGACAAATCACAAATCGCAATCAAGAGTTTCAAAAAGGTAAGGCTTCATCACTTGAGACAAATATCTCCGATTGTGATAAAGTGATATTATAATAAGGTGGGTATGTTTTTATTTAATAGGTTTGATTTATTAATTTTTAAAGACTTATGCATGCAAACCATTTTTGCGAATGATTTATTCTTTAGATGCGTGCCTTATTTATTAATTGCAATCGGGGTTTCGACTTGTGCTTTAGTTCTTTGTTATATGATACCTCCAATTTCCAATTGCGATTACCTTTATCGGATTGGAGGATTTGATGAGGACCTTTTTATGTGTATCCTTTTATCATTGCGATATGCGATCTCCGATCACTTTATCACAATGTAGAATTATTTATGATGTTTTTTAAAGGAGCACTTTATACTTTATTCAAAAGGCTTTACAGAATGAATTAATTACATCGGGCCTTTTGATAAAGGTTTTTCTTATAATGAGGTCAATACTAGTCTTATTTATCAAATCACAAATCTCACTGAGTTTATTTAAAAAGGGACCCATTTCTTATTAAAAAATTAGTGTAAAAGTTTTTAGAAATGGGGGGTTGTTGTACAGCACAACACATCCCCAACTATCTACACATCCTATGCATTAAAGATCTAAGGCCTACCACGTTGATACGATAGACAATCCTCCTTGAGATTCTCCTTGCCACATATCCAACACTGTAACTATCCCTTATTGCTGCCTCTATTTTGCTACTCTCCAGGCTGTGACCCATGTCCGTTCACAACTGCATTAAAATTCTTGTAACGAACAACATTATCTTTCTCACCTACATCTCGACATCTTGTTCAATTCAGCAGCCATTTACCTTTAGTATTTTCTTTCCCTTTCCAACCATGCTAAGACTCTATCTTATGCTTTGATTTCTCATAACAGTGTTTCAACTTCCCAATGACTTCTTAAAATTACCAAGGCTCATCATACTCAATCTGATCCTTAAATGCTAATGGTAATCCACTGACAAATCTATGAACTTTGGCTTTATCATCATTAAGATATGGTATATATCCCTAAAACTCTAGGAACTTAGCTGTCATGTACTCCTCATCTACCATCGATGCCATATTTAACTCATAGAACTCCTTGTCCATAAATTTGGAGTACCTCTCTCGAAAATACTTCTTTCTGAAGAGTCTCTTGAATTCATTCCAACACAACTCCTTTATCTTGATGTCTTTGATCTCCTTCACATCTTCCTACTAGATGTCTTCTTTCCCTTTGAGGTTGAAAATACCTATCCTAGCCTTCATGTTCTTTGTGTAATCATGTAGCTCAAATAATTTCTTCATTCCAAGCAACCATGCCACTACATCTTCTAGTTTCTTCAGCTCTCTAAACTAGAACTAGAATATAACCTATGTCCATTACCTCTCCTATCGGGTGTATCCAATAATTTCACATCTCTGATTGTGTCATCTCTATTTGACCTATGCTCACCATGAGACCTACTACCATATGCCCCATTAGTCTTGTCCTCTGACCCATAATTGATCCACAGTTGTCGATGTCTTTGCAAATCTGACAAGCTTTGAATGCATTGACCTTTGCTTGCTTCTCATATGCCTTGTTAAGTATCTCTTGTGATTGAATTATTCTATCATTTTATTCTTTGCAACATCTGGTTTATGCCTTTAAACTTCTCAAAGTGTTTTCTATGTCCAAAGAGTCCTCATCTCTTGGCTTCTAATCTTATCTGTAAGGGGAGTCTCATGAACTGTAATCTATCATTTTTCTAGTAATATTTGATCCTCTTCTTCCTGAAAGTATATCATGTAAGATAAATCAAACATAAATATAACCAACATACCTCAGTATAGTTTAGGGAAGTATATCTCGTTTGCAAGATCAACCAGATTAGCATGATACATGTATAATAATAACAATATATCAACCTCGTTCATGACAATACCAACTACATACCATGACCTCATGCATCAAAACCATAACCATGAAAATGCATGCATAAAAACCATATAGATAACTAACATGCATGATAAATACATTGACAACCGAAATGCATTCATGACAAAGACATCCCAACAACAATATCAAAAACTTCTGCATGTCAACATGACTGTAACAATGACCACCACCATGCATACATAAGAACATATACAGCCTTCATGCATGCATGACAAACACATTTCACCCATCTAGTCCAAGTGTTGAACCATGCTTTGATACCACTATGTGGTATCATATATCACCCAAAGAGAAAGGAACCCACTTTGATACCACCCTGTAACACCCTTCTCCCCTAGTACAAAATGACTAATTAGTTACTAAAAGAATGACTAAAATTTTCATATAAATGACCAGTAGTAGCTAATTTACAGTATCTTATAACGTGACTAACTTTTAGTCATTTTTAGCTTAGTCATTAATTGGTTGTCTCAATTTTATTGTCTAGTAGTATATTTAGTAATAAATTTGGTCATTAATTTAGTCATTGGTTTAGTCATTAATTGCCTCAATTAATGATCAAATATACAACAAAATATATTACTATATGATCACCCAAGAAAACCAATTAATGGCCAGAGAAATATGACCAAAATGTTGGTCGTGTTATAATATACTGTAAATTGGCTAC
This sequence comes from Pinus taeda, assembly GCA_000404065.3. Lineage (NCBI taxonomy): Eukaryota > Viridiplantae > Streptophyta > Pinopsida > Pinales > Pinaceae > Pinus > Pinus taeda. The sequence continues at coordinate 41,294 of APFE030279290.1, forward strand.
TAATAGGCATATATATGCAAATTTTAGTCATTGTTTGAAACCAATTAATGACCAAAGAGATATGGTTGGATTTTGGTCTTGTTATAAGATATTCTAAATTAGCTACTAATAGTTGTGTATATGAAAAATTTGGTCGTCATTTGTAATCACAAATTTATCATTTGTAGTAGTAATTTATCTTTTTTTGGTAGTTTCTTATTCATTACATGAACAACTAATTCAGTAGTTTATATTTATTTCATTTACTTTCATTAATAATCATTATAAACGGCTAATTTAGTCGTATATTGATTTTATTTGTGTTTATCATTAATCAATATAAAATATTGATTTAGTATTTTTAGATTGATTTTGTGTGTTCATTACTAATCAACATAAATTAATTAGTATGATTTTGCAACTAAATTAAAAAAAAAAGTGTCATACAATGTGTGTATTCATCTAATATGAAAACACAAAGTTACATATGTTAATTACAATACTAAACAATATCAAGTGAAACTATAAATAATTTCAACCACATAAATTATATTATATGAAATGTCAAGTATTACAATACGAGTTTGCAACTTAGTATTGGTTGGACTACAAATTACACATGAAATATTGTTTCATGACTTCAAAACATTATCATTCGGCAGCCAATGTATTGTAGGTGAAGTCACCAACTCTGAGGACTTCACCATTAGTCTCTATATGTGTTTCTCATACATCAGGATATTGGCTCTAAAGGTATTACTAGACCAGTTCTCTTCTCTCTCTCTCTTTGCATTTGTTGCTCTAGTGTTATTGTTCTATTCTTTCCTCAATTCCTGCTTCTTACCTTCAATACTGAGTTCCTTCGCTGAAACAAAAGAAGATATAATGCAGGTGTAAGACATGAAAGACGATGAACACTAGAATATAAACTAAAGCAGACTATAAAGGATTTATACAACAAGAGAAACAATGCATTAAACTCCAAACTTCAAAATCAATGAATGCATTAAGCTCCCTATATGGCATGAGAAAGAAATTAAATTAGATGAGGTGAAAGTTCAAGGCACTACCTATATTAAAATTGAACCTTATGTTTGAATTGCAGCTCGACCACTATCTCTGAAGAGTTCCTGCAAGCAAGTATAATAAACAATAAGTTTTACTATAGAAAAAAAAACCTATCATGAATGAGGCCATGATTTCCTTGGGTATGTAGAGTCAAAAGCTAGACTTTCAAATTTCTACATGCCAAACTCTCAATATAAACCAATATCTTTCTTTATTTATCCTAGAAACCAAGACTACTTTAGTGGAAATTAACATGGATACTTGAATGAGACTTGTTAGATTTGCACATATTTTTACGTGAAAGTGTTCATAGTATTTTTCCACTAGGATTCAGGGCTGTCGTTGGACCTTCATAGCCAACACCACTACATATACCCAACTTAGAAAGCTTTACAAAGATCAAACATTCTCCAAATGGTTCTTGATCAATACATATATGCTATCCTCCACAATGTCCCAAGTTGAGAGGAATCAGTGGAGGTAACCACATATTAAGATTTTAGTTTGGTAGCTAGACCTACCAAACTAGAGAGGGCTTTGTCTATGAAATTGCAACCAAAGTATGACTGGGATATAAAGTATTTTAGGATAGATAGCTAGGCTCAGGTGATTTCTTGGAAATTTATGGTTTTTGATGCTGTATAAGGGAGAAAAACTAAGTAGCTATGTTAGAGAGTTAAAGGATTACAACAACAAATATATGAAGGGGCAAGGTAGCAATACTTTTGTGATGGAGCTTAGGGTTTGTTGGTGTATTATGGTGTTCATAAGAAGCATATAGGTCTTAATGAGGATGAAACATGAATTCATTAAGCAAGAGAGAAAGTAACACATAATAATTTTTCATCAAAACATAGCTTAATTTAAAGAATTTTGTTTATAAACTGTAAGGAAAACTATTGAAGAGTTGATGAATGGAAAGAGAATATGAATATATTTCATATAAAGTAATAATATAGGAAAAAAATAATCACAAACTTACTGCACATGAATTCCTAGATAACAGCTGGAAACTGTATCCTTTGATTTCCAGAAAATGTCCAAGTACAAGCTACAATAATTCTCTCCTCTCGAGTCCAACACGTTCTATGACTAGGAAACTGATACATAAAGACCAAAACAACATTTCCCCACTCTCAGGGGTCAAATCCATGACTCTAGGAACTAGTCCATGAGTTTTCTAACCAAATCCTATTGTCTAGGAAAGTTAAAAACAACTTCTTTAATTAACTTTGACTTCCAACCACTCTAATAAATGAGGCCAAATTTACATAAAAACAACTCACAAATACTAAACACCTATTATTACATCATATTTACATAATATTTACTCAATTACATCATTTACATAAGTGACAAAGTCAAACTAGGTCTAACTGCTAAAGAAAAAAGTCTCCTGGAAAAAGCGCAGTGAATTCTATGGAAAGCGAAGCATGGCCCATGAAAAGTGTAGTGTGAGATTGCAAGATACTTTTGGAGGCCTTACTGAACTCCAAATCGATCTCATGATAGCTCATTGGAAATATATTTCTGTCCGATACACAATGGGGTCCTCAAGCACTGAAAAAGACAAAGTATTACCCCTCAACAAGCAACTCTCTGAAGACTAGTAAAAAAGCATAGCGTGGCCTCCAAAAATAGGGTAGAAAGGTGTTTTTAAGGTGGTCTTTGGGAATTTTCTCCCTATAAAATATGATGAATGAAGAATCAAAGTTTCTAAATCTGATGTAGGGGTAAAAATATATCCAACCATGTAGATGTTTTACTATTTGGAGCTCACCGAAAAAAGCGTAGCTTGGCCCACGCTACACTTTTTGTAGGTTGGCTATGCCAAAACTGCAAAAATTCTCAAAAATCAAAATTTCTCCCAAAATTATTCAAAATTGAAATGCAAGACCACCAAGTAATATGCTATGCTATAATGGATGCATTAGCAAGCAAATCTAGTTTTTCCTTCCCTTTTTGCTTAATTAGTGTTTTGTTTAGTCTTTCTTTCATTTGCTTGATTTTGACCTTCAAAATCATGCTTCTTGTGTAATAATGGGAAGCCATGTGTTTATGAAGTCCCTTGTCCCTATTTTCCTTCTTTAGAAGCTTCTCTAAATCATCATTGAATTTTCCTAGCCAATATTCCTTGTCTTCATAAATTTCCCTATCAATAAGCTCATCCACCATAATCTGCTTCCTTGGTTGTTGAAGTGCCTTCTTAGGGCCTTTTGCCTTTGATTTGTGTTTTGCTACCTACTCTTGATGTTCCACTAGGTTCTCTGCTTCCATCACTGCTTCACCTTTAGTCTTCTTTTTCAATTGCATGATGTGTTTCTCTTTAAGTATTTTGTCAATCTTTAGCTACATGTTTTCCTGTTGTAGGCTATCAAAGAATTTTCCTCTATCAATTTGGCCTGCAAGATTTTGATTTCATTATCCTTGTTCACCATAGGCTGGTAAGCTATCCTAGGGTCCTCATTGGCCTTTAAATTAGTTTCATGATGCAAAAGTGATCCTTTTTGTGTTGATGTAGAAGGCTTGGCCCCTTCCACAACCTGTGGAGCAAACACAAGCCTGTTTCCTCTCTGATAAGTTTTCACCACTTTATCCTCACCTTTATTCTTTTTCATGCAAACCTACTTGATGAGCCAATTTTTGTTTAAGAAGGGGGTGCTGAGGATTAAGTAGGTCTAGTAGGTTGGTTGGAAGAAGGAAAAAACACATCTTCTCAAATGAATGTCTCCCAATCAATGTTTAGCTGCTTAAGATGATGAAGGACAATAATCTTGATGAGGGAGTGATGAAAGAGGCTATTTCATTGTAGCTCACTATTCCTATGCTGCACTTTGTATGGCATCTTTTATATGCTCCTGTAATGATAATATGGTATGTTGAGCAGTTTTACCCTAGTGAAAAGCATAATAAATATTATGTGATAACCATAGAGTCTAGAGAATCTCCCTTCACAAGTGAAATATTTCATTATGATCTTCATCAAGGGTGTAAACTTGTCAAGGAGCTGGCCAAAAGGAAAAATTCTATTGATGTTATCTTTGTATGGATATTTGAGGCAGGGTTGATATAATTGAGCATCTAATTCACGAGTCTTGAACCACTTTTTACCAATGTTGGGTATCCGGTAGCTGTTGCTATGATATCAGATGAGGTAGAGAACATGACACTTGCAATTGTGACCTTATCCTTTCTGAGGTTTGAGACAAACAACTTGGTCAATTCAGCATGGTATTGAACCTTTTGCACCAACTCACAAATCTCAAGACGCCCTACATGTTGAAAACACTATTTGGTAATTGGTGAAGACATCAAATCCTGAGTATTTGGTGGTTCATATCTCGACGCTTTCCCACCTTTGTTGTAAGTTTTCTTCTCCTCCTCCATAGTAGACTATGATAGAAAACCTTAGGGTCAAAATAGGGGAAGGGAAAAAGGAATGGGATGATGGGGTTACGGAGTAGGAATGAGTGTAAGAAAAATTCAGGAGGTGAGGAGAGATGTTAGGGACCTTAGGGAAGTGGTGGGAGGTTGAAAAGATGAGGGAACAGAGCTAGGGAGGTTTTACACAGGCCTATATTGAGAAAATTGCTAAAAGCGCAATGAGTAGGCATAGGTTTTGGAAATAGGTCTTAGGGAATGAAAATGATAGGGTTTAGGTTTTTAGGGATGCATCTAGGTATGTAGGAGGTTAGGGTATAATAGGAGAGGGATTATTAGGGTTTTCAAATTGAAAAATACATTATTCAAGAAAAGCGTAGCGTAAGAGCCAATGAGAAGTTTCCACACCATAAGATTTGATAAACTAAGTGAAAGAGCATGTGAGAGGATTAAACTTACTTGTTTGACCCTTGTGAAAGCTTGTGCTGAGCTTGGAGACCTTCTACAACCATTTAGAAGCCTTTTACCACAAAGCATAGCACCATTACAAAAAGCACAACGTTTGAAGGAAAAGTGCAACGTGTAGTTGAAAAATCTTAGCATGTAGTTGGAAAAGCAGAGCATGCAATTGAAAAAGCACAGGAAAAGAAGAAAAGCTCAGTGACTGGAGAAAAATGCAGTGACTAACGGTGAAACTGATTTTTTGAAGAGGTATGGGCCTAAGCTTGTGAGGGAATGGTGGATGGTGGAGGAGAGCTCCCTTGACAATGTGATGAAAGAGAGTAATGAGAGAAAAATTGTTTTTTGTAGCTTTAAGAAGTGACTTGATTTGATTATAGTGGGGTGGCCCACCTTATACTTTTCTCACTTTTACTTTGGAAATCATGTACCTTTAAAACCTTTGAATACAACTTGAAACTATATAAAACTTATTACAAAATATTTTTTTGAAATGAAACCTTCTTTAACCATTTTGTAACACTTTTCCTTTACATGTCGTTCATGAATGAAATAAGAAATTCAATGACTGAAACCCTAGGGACCTAGTGGATGATAGTGAGTTGGATGAAGACCATCATAATGAGAGTGATATGACCATAAATATTTTCATATATGGAACATCCAAATGCATAATGACAGTGACCAAAACATGACAATTTGTGAAGGAATAATTGGAAACCAGAACACACTAACTAGTGACCAATTTTTTGAATGGAAGACCTAGTGAAATGATAAAACCTTGACCTTAAATCATAATGGAGATTCTAAAAGAGAACATTTGATCACTGGTGGTAGGCAAAACTGAGTGACACTAACACTATCTATTATGGTGTTGGAGTTAACGTTAGACCTTATGAAGCAGTTATGAAGCCTAAGGGTTCAATATGAAATTTACCATATTGGTTCACGGAATCCACACAACTCTAAAACATCAATTTTAAGTGAGACATAATAGTTCTATTAAAATTTTATTATTTATATTCCTCTAAAATGACAAAAATAGAACCCCAAATCAACAACATTATGAATGGAAACCATCCTACAAAGTTTGTTAGACCTAGACAAGGACAAAAATGTAATATTAGACCTTAGTGATTTTACATACTTAAGGTAATTATAGATCTTCCAATAGTTATTTTATGTAGGAGAGAGGTAAAAAGATATTTATATGCCACAAAATAGCCACTTATAAAATAATACCCTAATTCTCGAGATTTCATTTCTGATTCTTAGACACTGAATCAGAAAAGATTCTTATTATAGTTAGGAACATATTACTTTAATTTTTCCAAACATGTAAAAAAACTATTTTATATATTCCATTGATGGGTAACATTGAATTGTAATTTATTATCTAAACTTAATGGGCATTCAATTGATACTAATTTTAGATTTAGGAGCAAATTCATACAATGTTAAGAAGTTGTTGGAGTCATGGCCATTCTAGTAATTGTTACAAGATATGATAGATAAAGAAAAAACCAAGTGAAAGGTAGAGAATAGCTACTTTGTGTATTTAACATAATAATGAAAAAGGCATTTTGAAATGTGATCTTTTTGATGTTATAACTGTTGTTGTAACTTATTTTTAGACTAGTTGTTTTTTTATTTTTGTTGAAAAAAGAAAAACGAAAATAAGGAAAAGAACAATAAAAAAATAGAAAAGAAACAAAACAAAATGAGAAAAAGAAATAAAGAAAAATGTCAAAAGAAAAGAATAAAAAGGGG
>APFE030279292.1:7605-48265 GCA_000404065.3 Pinus taeda
TTAATTTAACAAGTTGTTAAATTAATGAGATATAGTTTGTTGATGCTTGCATGCATGTGACAACTATTATTTTCAGATAACTGTGTATTCACTTATGGATAACTGATGCATGTCAGTTCTGTCAGAGACCCAGTTGAGATCAGATGTGGGACAATGTGCTATTAGATGCTAGGACATTCCTAGTCAATATTCCTTGCATGGGGAAGGAATCTTCATCCTTTTATGACTGTGTAGTAGGACCTAAGGGGACAGCAGGTATGATCAAGCCAATTAACATGTGTTTTGTAATTGGACCCCAATCAAAACTGCGCAAGGAAATAGGAGCTTAGACCTGAGGTGCAACCTTTATATACAGGGTTAGATTGGTCTAGGAGACAGATCATCAGAGTACATAGGGAGCAAGATAACTTTTGAGCTGATTCTTTTTGTATGTTGTTGAGGATTTCCACTTGATTGATAATAAAGAGATGGGGTTTTAGGCTGGTGCTTTCCCCAAGTTATATTTTCTGTGTTATGGTTGATTACTTCTCATTTCAGTTATATATGTTCATGATTGATGTTGCTCATGTTTGATTAAGCTTCCGCAATGTTTATGGTAAATGTAGATCTAGTATTATGCTTTAGTACATTGCATATATCAGTTTGATCTGTAGGTGAAATTTCTACATGATATCAGTGAGCTAGATGATTTATAGAGAAAATTCTACATTGTGATCTTGTCAAGCATCGTGTATTCTCTATTTTCTTTTTCTTGTATCTTTTCCTGCAACTGATCCTTATACAAAACATTTTCATTAATATGACATCTTTACTCCTAATGATTTTGTGTTTTTCATAATCATTAAAGCGATAACCAAAATCATTAACACCATATCCAATAAAGGTACATTTCATTGATTTTGCCACAAGCTTTGTTCTATTTTCTTTATTAATGTGGACAAAGGTTTCACAACCAAAAGTTATTAAAAAAGAGTAGTTTACCCTTTTACCTGTCCATGCCTCCTCTGGAATACCACCATCCAAGGAACTTGAAGGCCCTTTGTTTATTAGATAAACAACAGTATCTACAACATCTACCCAAAATTGTAAAGGCAATCCTACATGCAATCTCATGCACCTTGCACACTCCATGATTGTCCCGTTCATCCTTTCTAACACACTATTTTCTTGTGGTGTTCCTGGAACTGTCTTCTCTCTAGGAATTCCATTCTCTCAACAATATCTATCAAACACTTTGCTGCAATATTCACCTCCATTATCTAATCTGAGACACTTCAACCTTTTTCTTGTCTCATTTTCAACCAAAGATTTCCATTTTTTGAAAGTAACAAATACATCAAATTTATTTCGAATACAGTAAATCCACTTTCTTCTGGTTGCATCATCAATAAAAGTAACATAATAATGAGATCAACCAAGAGATAATACCCGAGTAGGTCCCCATACATCTATATGCACAAGCTTTATTTATTCACTCTTCTTTTCTTTCCCATCTCTAAGGAATCTGACTCTCTTCTATTTTCCATAAACACAATTCTCACAGAATTTTAAATTAACATGCTTCAAACCTGGCAACAAATTTCTTGAGTGAAGAATCTGTATCCCCTTCTCACCCATGTGCTCGAGCTTATGATGCCGTAATGTCATATCTTCTCCTATAGAGGTTAAAGCATTAACATAATTAGAAATACCATTGCATAAATAAATACAATGTACCAACCTTTCCTCCTTCCGCTATTACTAGGGATCCTTTAGTGACCTTCCAAGTTCTATTTGTGAAAGTAGTTACGCAACCTTCACCTCCCAACTACCCTATTGAAATCAAATATTTCTTTAGATCTAGAACATGCCTTACCTCCTTCAATAGCCACTGGTTTCCATTTTTTTGTTTTAAGAAAATTGTACCCATTCCAATGATTTTACAGGGTTTATCATCACCCATTCGAACTTGTCCAAAATCTCCTTGAACATAATCATGAAAATGTTTCCTATCAGGTGTGGCGTGGAATGAAGCCCCTAAATCTACCACCCAGGCATCAATAATACTTTCTAAAGAAAGAATCAAAGCATCTTGCAACACATCACCTGTTACATGCACTTCATGATTAGTTTCTTGCCATGTGTCTCCTTCTTTTCCCTTTTGAGACTTGTAGTCTTTCTTCAGTGTCCTTTCTTCCCACATTTCCAGTACACTATCCCCGATTTGGACTTGGATCTGCCTTTTCTTGACTTACTGCGATATCCTGGGCTCTTTCCTCTTTCCATTTTTCCTCCCCTAGTCTCTGCAGTCAAAACATTACGTGATGTCTCACTGGAGCTTTTCCATCGCATTTCCTCGCTAACGGTTGCACCAACAACATAATCAAACTTTAAAGTACTAGATCCAGAGATAGTGTTACTAATGGCCATAACTAAACCATTCCAACTTTCTGGCAATGAGCACAGAAATAATAGATCCCTAACTTCATCATCAAAAGTTACCCCCTACAAAGCTTAACTGACTCGTAACTGCATTAAATCATTTAAATTATCAGTAACAGATCCACCTTCTAATATCTTCATATTAAATAAACACTTCATAAGAAATACCTTATTTGAGGTCGAGGGTTTTTCATATAGTTTGGCCAATGTCGACATTAAACCCTCTGTTGTTGTTTCCTTTGAAATATTAAATGCTACCGATGTTTCTAGGCACAATTGTATTGTCCCAAGTGCCTTTCTATCGAGAATATTCCATTCTGCGTCTATCATACTAGTCGGCTTCTTTGTCTTTCCACTCAATGATAGGTATTATCTCTCTAATACATATAATCTTCCATGTGCATCTTCCATAGCTGGTAGTTTTGGCCGTTGAATTTTTCGACTCTAAACCTACCATCTTCTGCCATTGCTCCCACTCAAACCAGGAACCCTTCTCTCCTGTGAGTTTATCAACCAAATAGACCTTCGACTCTGATACCAGTTGTTAGAAAATTATATGTTACAAAGAAATGGAACACGTAAAATATTGCAGAAATATAAACAAAAAAAATGCATAAAACAAGAGAGACACAAATATACGTGATTCACCTAGTTTGGGCTACATCCACGGAGAAACAACCAATCCTTCTTTTTATATTATCCAGCAAAACTGAAGAGGTGCAACCGACAACAGATCTACTATAACTCCCTTTTCACTCTCAATCTCCACTCTCTTCCTCACTCAGAATACAGATCTACACAAACGCAATACAATTCCCTCATATATATTGAGGGGTTGCCTTCTAGGGCAAAAAACCCTAAATTAAACATAACTTGTACCATCAGATCTCAGCCTAATGAACGACCTAGATTAACTAGAAATTACTATAATTTTACAAGGAAATTTTACATCTATTGTTAGCTTTGGGGGCGCTGCCCCAAAATCCCTTGCCAGGTGGGGGCCGCCCATAAAATATTCACAGCTACCCCCGATGGAACCCCCCCACATCTAATATTTTATGGGCAGCGTTGCCACCCCATTTCGAACTAGGGTCCAATGCAGCAATACCTTTGAATACAGAATATAATCAGGCTCCACACCCAACAGTTGAATTAATTGGCATTTTATTTATCAAATAAAGGAAAATATGATAAAATGGATATGAAAGGTCACAATTTTGCATGAGGAGGAAATTCAAGGGAAAATGAAGAAAAATGAAGAAAATAGATGCCTCAATGACAAAAAGGCTTTTGAGGATAAGTTCATTGATTTCTTTGGTTAAAATTTTGTTAGTTTTAACTGGGAGCTCTCTTTATTCTCTCTATTCTCTCATACTCTTTCACATTTAGATCTTTCTTGGAGAACTCTTGGAGCATTTTGGCATACTTTGGATTTGGAGAAAGAAGGAAAAGGAAAGTGAGAAAGAAAAAGGGACAAGCGTATCAACAAGTACAGTTGGATTTCTCTATAGGTAATAGGTTGCATGTATGATTTCCTTATTGTTTTATGGATGCATGAGGTTTTATGGTTATGTGATGTTAGTAGCATGGAGGATTGCCTGGATTGACAATGGCTTTATCCTTTCCTTGCCATTTCTTGGATATCCATGGTCTTATGTATTTTTCCACCTGATTTTTTTGGGTTGGTGCTGATAATTCCTTATGGTTGTGGGCTGGAAAAAAACTCTTTGGAAGTCGTGGAACAACTTCAAATGAGTTACTAGTCCTAGAGCCTTGGTTGGAAAAATGGTCTATATCCCTTAGTGGGTTGAGTTACCAATCCTGGAGCCAGTTTAGGCAAATGATTTGGAGCCCTAGAAGGTTGTGGGCTGAAATACTAGTTCTTAGAGCCCTTGACAGTTTGGTAGAAATAAATCTTGTTGGTCTTAGTGATGTATGACCATGAGGTGGAATCACTCATTGAGGATTGAATTTTTTTGGCCTCTAGAAGCCCTGAAATTTTTTTGTTTGGTTTATTCCATGGGATCCCACATTCAATCTTGGAATATGGCATGGAGGTGATTGGATGAAAGAGATATTTTATTCAACGCAATCTATGGTCGAGTGGTACGTGGAAGTCCCTGACTTGGTTGGCTTTTTCATTTGTTAATAATAACTATTTTCCTATTTTATTCTTTGATTACTTGTACTTGTTATTATGTGGCTTTAATGGTTGTTCTATCATGGCTATTTTTATGGTTATAAGCATGGTTCCATAATAGGTTCTAGATATGGTTCTTGATATGTTTTGATTATTTAATGAGTGGTTAATGAATGTACGAGTTAACAAATGTTATTGCATCTATTGTGAGAGGCCATTAGACCTTCTTGGTGAGTCTCGGATAATTTTCAAGCACATATGTTTAGATATGCATTCATGACCTGTAGATTACATAATTGTCATGGTTAGGCCCCGTTAGGTGAAGTCCTTGATAATGTTTTTTATGAATGGATTTTTCCTAATGTTATTTACCACTTTGGAAATTCTTAGTGAGTTCTGGGTAGTGGTCTAGTGCATATCCTAAAATAGTGGCTCAGAATCTAGGACCGCATCCTTTAAACTAGAGATAACATCGTATGAATGTAGTGTTGTGCACGTGGTTGGAGGCTCCCAACTCAATGGATCCCTTTTAATGGGTGTGGTTTTGGATCCAACGCTAAGAAAAAGTTGTTGAGCTCACTGTTTAGAAACCTATGGTGGTTGTTCAACCTTTGCGTGACCTAGAGCCCCTATGGTTGTGGTCAGTTATTAGTTTGTCATTAGTAGTCAACTTGAGTTCATTAATTAGGTATAGGAGGTCATGTGAGGTAATAGTATCTGTTTCTCTCATATATACCCTAATAGACTAGTGAGACTGGGTAAATGTTTGAGGGGTGGTTATAGATTAGTATTAGAGCTCCCAGGTTCAACACTTGGACTAAATAGGAAAAAATTGTTTTTCATGTTTGCATGTCAATTTTATATTTGTTCATTATGCATTTATTTTGATATTCATTGTTGCGGTAGTGTCATCATGTAGAGATTAATGATGTTGATCTTGAGATGTTTGATATGTTGATTTCGTTATATATCCATATCTTGTGCTAATTTAGATTGATTTTGCAGATGATATAACCTCCCCTAAACTTCACTAAGGTATGCCGCTTATGTTTATATTTGGTTATACGACATGGTATGTTTACAGGAAGTAGAGGATCAAAGATGACAAGAAAAATGGTGGACTAAAGTTCACGTGATTCTCCCTATAGATCAGATAAAAAGCATGGTGATGAGTACTCCCCTAACATAGCAGATAAATTCATAATTTTGAAAGGAAACATCAAAAGTTGTAAGGTAGATAATGATAGGATCATTCAGTCACATGAAACACTTTCTAGGGAATAGGGAAAACAAGCAGATGTCAATGCAATCGTTCTTCAGAGCATATTAGATTTGGAGAGATAGGGACCACTTAGGATTATTCACGGAGAGGGGGAAAGGACCAATGGGGCATATGGAAGCAAGTCTCACTCAACATACAAGTTTGAGAAGGTAGGTTCTTGGATACACCTGACAAGAGGGGTAATGATCGTGGTTTCTATTCTAGTTCTGGTTTAGAGAGTGAACAACATCAGCAGTATTGGACAAAAGTAATATTGGGATGGGTGGAGTGAATCAATATTAAAAAAATATAAAAATTATTTCTGCAAATAAAAATTATTCAGAAATTAACTTCAGAAAGATATATCAATATCATGCATATGAAAAAAAAAGACTCATGAGTACTTGACTTCAACAGGTGACATCAACTACAGCACAAACATGCCAACCAATGCCCCCTTTTCCAATGATGTGAACCTGTAGCTTCTGAAAAGAAATATTACATTTACATACAACAATCTCAAGCTTAGTATATACACAGCTCACTCACTCTCCCCCTTTGACATCAATCACAAGGGGTTTTACATGTCAAGAAAAATTGCAAAAAAGCAACGTGATAGATGGCCAAAAATGAGGTACTCCCCCTGAGCTATTGAAAATTATCCCCCTAAATATATATGAGACAACACCATATTGAAGAGGAAATATACATTAATAAGCAACCCATCTACAAATGAAGCAATGAGAAGAAGTAAAAGAAAATTGTAATGCCTTGAAAAGCATGCAAACATCCAATTGACACCCATTCTCCACATTTCACAACTGAAGGTGCTCTTCATAGCAGCAATATGATAGCAAAAAACTCCAAATAAAATTCCTCAATTCCTTAAAAAAGGTACAACACCCATATGCCCTCTAAGATATTCAAATTGCTCTCCTGGAAGGGGCTTGCTAAAGATATCTACAATTTGTTCATTTGAAGCAATATATTCCAACATCACAAATTTATTGACCACATTTTCTCTTAGAAAATGATATTTGGTTTGTATGTGCTTGGTCTTGGTATGAAGAACGCTATTCTTGGAGAGGGTTATTTTACTTGTTTTTCTACCATGAGTGGAATAGGTTCTTTATACTCGACGTGCATGTATGGAAGAGTTTGTTTCATCCATAAAATGTGTCTGCAACATATAGATGCTATTATATATTCAGCTTTAGTAGTGGAAAAAGAGATATAACTTTGTTTCTTGCTTACTCAGGAGACCAAACAATCTCCCTAAATGTGAGTTTCTCTAGAAGTTATTTTCCGGTCATCAATACTACCAACCTAATAACCATCAGTAAAAGTAATAAAATTGAAATGTTTTCCTTTGGGATAGCACAATACATAGTCATGCGTGCCTTGAAGGTACTTGAAGATCCTCTTTACAACATTGAGATGAGTCTCGTGAGGATTATCTTAAAATATTAAGACCAATCCTGGAACTTGCATGATATTAGGCCCAGAAGAAGTTAAATACAATAAGCTGCCAATCATGGAATAATACATGAATTGATTTACCTCTGGTGACTCATCATATTTACTCAATATATAACTAGTTATAGGAGTGCACATTATTTTGCAATATTCCATGCCAAATTGTTTTAATTTATCTCTAAGATATTTTGATTGAGAAATAAAAATGCCTTTTTCATATTGAATAACTTGCAAACCATGAAAGAAAGTAAAATCACCCAACATTGACATCTCATTTTTTTTCATTTCTTATGTAAAATTTTGGCCCATCTTCTCTAATTCGCTCCCAAAAATAATATCATCTACATACACAACAATTATTATAAAATAATCATCTTCAAATTTGATATATAAATTGATGTATGTGGATCCCTTTTTGAAGCCTTTCTATTGTAGGTTTTATTAAATCTTTTTATACCATAATCTTGGATCTTGTTTTAATCCATAAAGAGACTTTTTTAGCCTTCACTCTAGACTCTCATCATCACCCAATAAGAAACCTTCAGGCTACTCTATATAAACTTTCTCTTCAAGATCAACATTCAAGAACGTTGATTTTACATCCATTTGATCAAATTTAATTTTCTTGTACCATGCAAAGGCCAAACATATTCTTATAGAATATAATATATCTACAAGTGTAAAAATTTCATCAAAATCAATACCTTCTACCTAAGTATACCCTTTACACATAAATATTTCTTTGTTCCTTACCACTTTGTCTTCTTCATCTAGCTTATTGTTGAACATCCACTTGGTTCCAATGAGGTTTTTTTCCTTTGGCTTTAGCACAATCTCCCATGTATTGTTCTTCTAAATTGATCTAGTTATTCATTCATTTCTTTGACCGAATGTTTGTCTTATTTGGCCTCATTGCAACTTTTGGGCTCTACTTGAGACAATAGTGAAAAATGTGCTTGATTGAAGCTCGAGTAAATGCTTCCTTCTTTGCACTCCAAGCTCTTTCTTTCCAAGAATTTGAATTTCTGAGTGCTTCTTTTGGATGTGACTTGGTGGAGCCTCCTTTGTAGTGAAGGTATTTCTCTCTTCTTCCTCTTCTTTATAAATTTATTGGTCCTCATATCCTATGAAATAATGACCAGCTGCAACATCTCCAGAATCATTAGATTTAGGAAAGTCTTCATCAACAACAATATGAATACATTTGATTACCTTATTGGTTCTATTTTTGTAACATATGTATCAATTTCTCTTGAAGGAATAGCAAAGGAATATATGTTCATTAGCTCTTGGTTTGAAATTTCCAAGTTTGTCTCTCATCCTCTTCATGTATAATTTTCTCCCAAATATTTTGAAGTGTTCAACTTTTGTTCGTCTTCCTTTCCATAAATAATATGGATTTTTGTCACTTTTAGGCCTAAGAAGAACTCTATTGGCCAAATATATTGTTGTTCGAGATGTTGCTCCCAAAATGGTATCTGATACACCAGATTCATCCAACATAACGTATGAAATATCTTGGACCAACTTATTTTTCCTCTCCACTACACCATTTTTTTGTGGTGTTCTAGCTATGGTGTATTACATCTTGATCCCATGCTCCTCACAAAAATCATCAAAGTTTTTGGACATGAACTCACCTCCTATATCAGATCTAAGACACATTATCCTCAAATCAATCTCATTTCCAACAAGTGCCTTAAAATACTTAAACTTGTTGAATGCTTCTGATTTTTCTTTCATGAGGATAATCCATGTGGCTCTAGTGAAGTCATCAACAAACAATATCAAATATCTATCACCTCTTGGTCTTTGCCTCCATGTAGGGCCACATACATCTGCAGGCACTGGCTCAAATGGTCTATTTATAGTGAACCCCTTGGATTTAAAATGCACTCTTATTTCTTTCCCAAATTTGCATGAATTGCATGTGCTGCTATCCATTTTAGCCAACCTTAGTAATCCTCTAACTACTCCATTCTTTCTAATCTTGATTAAATTATCAAAATTAACATGACACAATATTGTATGCCATAGCCAATATTCTTCTATTTTTCTCATGGAACAAATATATCTAGTGTCATAAAAAATATACATGTGGTTGTCACCTCTAATTCCCTTTTCCAGTATCTATCCTGATTTAGCATTTATGATCTCACACTCTTTAGATCTGAAAATCACCTCACGCCCATTACCACACATCTGAATCATA
The DNA here is from genome assembly GCA_000404065.3 of Pinus taeda. Lineage (NCBI taxonomy): Eukaryota > Viridiplantae > Streptophyta > Pinopsida > Pinales > Pinaceae > Pinus > Pinus taeda. The sequence goes on from APFE030279292.1 coordinate 17,116, forward strand.
CTGAGGATATTGTTCCTCAACCCCTCAACATAAAGCACATTTTGAGCTTTAGTCTTTTTGTCCAATACAATTGTTCCTTTCCCTCTAATGGGAACCATTGCATCATTTCCAAAATTGACATTGCCTTTTTTGTATTCTAATTTATATTTTAGTTGTAGAAATTTACCCTTGACACTGGTCATTTGCTTGGAGTAGCCACTATCAATTAGCCATTATTGATGTTCATCATGAGATATCAAAGCAATCACACAAATTTCTTCCTTTTTATTCCATATTTTCTCAATTTTCTATTGATTACATTTCTCTAGAGTGTGGTACATGATGTAATTTGGAAGACTCGATTTGCATTCACTAGCTTTGTGACCAAAATTATTGTATCTCAAACACTCAATATCATTCATTAGTAGAGAAAAAGGATTATTTCCATTTGCATGCAAGGTATCAGGACCTTGAGTAACTCTTGATCTATCAAAATGTATGCTAGGAAACATCTTTAATCTACAAATTATGGCTTTGTCTCCAAAATTATTACATGCGAAATAATAACCATAAAATAGTGTACGATACCTCACCTTTTGTATTATAGGAAATTTTAGCGTAAAAGTGTCCATGTAATTTTAACGTAATTTTCAAGTCATAATATGTAAACCAATCAAAATCCTTTAAATTTAAAAATAGGCACGTGCCCTAAATTATTTTAAATTATTTAATTTAAGTATCCGTAAAATATTTTATTATTAATTTGGGTATCAGTGTAATATTTTACTGTTAATTTGTGTATTCTAGAAATATTTTATTTATTTTATTTACCTACCTTACCCATAGGAATTTGAATATGAAAAAGTTATTGATGCAATGTAAACCTTCATATTAGTGAAAAAATATAAATTAGAAATGCAGGCTCATTTCAGATTAAGAACCATGCCCAACAAACACCAAAAAATAGTTTATTAATATATATACTTTATATATATATATATATCATTATCTCTGTGATTGTGTGTGTGTTCTGTGTGTCATTGTGCTATATATGTGTATATATTATATATATATATATTATTATATCTCTATAGTCTAATATAAAATACTTAAAAATGTATTCCAGAAAGTAAAAATACGAGATTCCAGTTACAAATATAGAATATTCAGTTAAATATAAAATAGTTAAAAAATGTTTTCAAAATAGAACAAATTACGAGATGACGACAAAAGATATAGAATATATAGTTAAATATAAAAGAGTTTAATAGTTAAAAAAGCATATTCCAAAAGGAGAAATTAATGGATTCCAGCAAAAAAATATATTTCAGGTGAAATTGTGGCTTCAATAGATAATTTTGTTAAAAAAACCAAAAAAATAGTTGAATATAAATTATATATACACAGTTAAATATAAAATATAAATAGAGAGAGTTAAATTTATTTTTCTATTTTTTTTTTATACTAGAGGAATCGGCAACAATGGTGGTATCGTACTCATATTAAATGGGGTCGAGTCCCATCGACTACCTCTACAACCTTTAGGAGGGCCCGCCCAGCCCGCCTGAACAGTCCCCCGGGTACTCTTGAGGTTTGAACTCATGACCTGCATAGCTGCACGAACGACTTAGCAAATTCTTCACTTGCCATTAGTCCAAACCCCTGCGGGCTAGTTAAATTTAAATTATATAAATGTGCAATTTTGATGAAGTAAAAGATTAGAAATAATATATTAAACCAAAACATTAAATCTCGTGCTAATAAATATTGTGGAACAAAATAAAAGTAAAATAATATTAAAAAACTATTTACATGGAATTTTTTATTAATTTCTTGATTTTTCCTTAAGAGGCCATGTTTACGCTGAAATTTCCTGTAATGCATGATGGAGGAGTGATATTTGAGTATCCTTTTTTCTTCACTTACTGATTTTCTAATTTGATTTCAGCTTCATACTTTTGCTCATTCTTGCTAGTTGCAACAAACTTTTATTGATTTTCTTTTCCTTTGGAGGCATCTCCAAAACTAATACTTGGTTTATCTTTGAAATTTTGAAGAGGAGGCTTAAATTCAAATCTAATTTTTTTCCACTAGTGATATTTTCATGTTGAGGATAATTTGCAATGTTTCATATCCCTTGACAAAATTCTTATTTAGGCATGCTTTAGTATTTTCTTTTGATAGATTGGCCCTTAATGCAACAATTTCTTCCTCAAGTTTGGGACAATTCTCTTTAGATTCTTCTAGCTGACTAGTGAGCACATTCTCCTTCATTTTTGCTTCTTCTAATCCTCTCTTCAAGAGGATGATGTCTACTTGATGAGTGCATAGAATGGGATCTCCTACAATATTTTGCTTCATATATTCATTTTCTTTCTCCAAGTCGGCGAGATTATTTTGTTGAGCCACAATTTGTTGCAACAAATTTTCTTTGAATTTCTCAAGCACAATCAAGTGGATCTTCAAAGAGTTATCAACCAAAGAGGGTTTATTCCACTTTAGTTTATGTATTTCCACCTTCAAAAACTTGTTTCTATTTCTAGCTTTACTCAACTCATCAAGTGTAGTAATGAGCTCACCTTCATAATCAATTTCTCTATCCTCAAGTTTTTATTCATCTTTCGACTCAATGGCCATAAGAACAAATTCATTTTTATTTTCCTCTTGTGATGAATATTTATCATTGCTTTCATCTAAAACATCACTTTCTTGTTTGGAGTATTTACTCCTCCTGTGAGATTTAAATTTTTAAAGTTTATGGTTTTTATATTTGCTCCTCATATCTTTTTCCTTTTCCTCCTTTTTACATCTTTTCAGTGGACATTTTGGAGAAAAATCTCCAACTTCTCCACATTCAAAACATTTGGAAGGAAGCATGCATTTATACATTCTAGTGCCTTCCTTTAATTTATTGGAAAACTGAGCAAATTCTTCATCACATTCACTATTAGAGTATTCTTCTTCTTCCCTAATTTTATTTGGATGTATCTTGAATTTTTTGGTAATAGCCTTGACCTTCCTGGAGGCCTTCAATGCATCTTCACTAGATTAAGGTTTCTCTTCAATAATATGCATCTCATAAGGTATAGGAATTCCAAGAAATTTCTCCATAGTGAGAGTGCTCAGATCAAACATTTTTTCAATATTAGAAACCTTGGGGTTAAATCTTTCTCATAAAGATCTCAATATTTTCTGAATAATGACTTCATCTTTAAATTTTAAATCTATGCTCTTGATTATATTGGTCATTGTTTCAACTCTTCTGAAATATTCTACAATAGTTTCATATTCCTTCATTTTAAAGCTCTCAAACCTCATCCTATAGGTTTTCATCTTTGATTTCTTGACTTTCTGATCAACTTCATAGGAATTCTCAATTTTTTCCCAAAATTCTTTGTCTACTTTGAAATGCATGCCTTTTATCAACTCATTCTCACTAAGTGTTGCAATGATGGCATTTCTTTCTTTGGAATTGTTTTGATGCCTCTTCTTTTCATCATGGTTTGAAGGAAGAACATAAGGAGCAACATCTCTAGACACCACAATAGAGAATAGATCAACACCTAAACTCATGAGATTCCTCTCCATTCTCATCTTCCATAAGTTTTAGTTTTCAACATAAAAAACTAGATATATTACATCATGGTTAGTCATTGTCCCTTCTCACATTCCCCTTTTAGCGGTCAAGCTACAGAAAAGTAGATGGTTCTGATACCAATTGTTAGAAAAAAGTAATAGTGAGAGGGTAGGGGGTGAATCAGTACTATGAAAATATAAAAATAATTTTTGCAAATAAAAATTATTCAGAAATTAACTTCATAAAGATATGTCAATATCATACATATGAAAAACACAAACAATCATCACATGTAAACACTTGGATTTTAGGTGGAAAAAGACCCCTACAGGGACAAAAACAACTCAATTGTTTGTTTCTTCCTCTTATTATCTATTGCTTCAAAATATTCTGATTTACATTGCAACAGCTAGCCACCACTATCAATGGAGCAGCCACTCCTTGACTAAAATGATAAATGTTGGTGAAAACGATCTTAGAGCACCCACTCCAACAACAGACAATTAACATGCACTTAACTTGAAGCCCTTAGTCCAAGTACAAACAATTTTTCTACAAGAAAATAAGATTCAAAACTTAAAATATTGCTGCATAATCAAAACATGCAACAAATAATCACAGTCCAATTGAGAGAACAAATCTCTCGACACACACTCTCCAAACTAATATTCAATCTTTGCACATAACTTTGACACATTATTGAAGAATAATCTCTGAAGCACACCACAATTCTAAAACTCTAAAAATACTACAAAACTCATTGTTTGTGAATTAGTAACTCATGCATACTCACTCACTCACAATGCTAGAGAACCAACCAAATGAACTTCCTTCTTTCATGTATTTGAAAAAACTAAGATCAATTAATTCTTCAACTCATGGAGTTTGCCCAAACCCTATTCATATCCTTCATATTTAATTGAGCTGAATTTTTTGACTAGATCAAACCACTCATTCCACTAGCTTTTTGATAATTTATTTTTCATCGCTTTTTGGAGGCCCCACAATTCTATTGCCCATTTTCTAAAATTTCCGACAATAAACTTTGCCAGAAGTAAATTAATTTTGAATAAGCTTAAGAAATCTAGAGAAAAACTCATAAATCCTCTCGTTCACACACAAGCCTGGAAGAAATCGACTAGATGGTCTGATTTCTTACATATGCATGTCCTACATGCAGCTAAATTGTTTAAGTCACTTTGATGAGCCTCCATAAATACAACTAGGGCAGAGAATAAGTTTAAATAAGAGATCCAACCCTCAAAATTACAATAGAGTTGCAGGGGAGTGAAATGACTAGTAAACCATCCTTCCAAACTCATCTTGACATTAGGAACTAAGATACATAACTTCAACAAAGCATCACATACATCATCAACTATAACTATAGGACAAATTTAGCTCAACTTTAGATGAGGCCTTGTTACCTCATGACACCTCTCCTACAAACGTTTTGAGACTTATGACAACATTTATATCAGTACAACAACCTTCAACAAGTATACAACGGACTCAATACTTGACATATAGACTCATGTGTAGATGACTTCAAGAGGTGACATCAAAGGCAACACAAACATGCCAAAAATCATTGTCACCATTTATATAAGAGGGCTGATAATAACTACTTACCAAGGGAATTCAAGAAAATAAATCCTCCTACATTTGATGGAGAAATCAAGAAGTCGAAGGATACATAAGCTTAATTTCTTGGTGTTGATATTTTTTTAGATTGCATGATTATTAAACAAATATGAAAGTCGAGATAGTTGCTTTCAATCTTAAAGGAAAATATGACATTCGGTGGGAAGATGTGAAGAATACTAGAGGAATTTGGGACTAAGAGTTGACTTTTAGTTAGTTCAAGAGACATTCCACGAAGAAGTATCTATGTGAAAGATACTATGATGATAAGGAAAAGGAGTTATATCAGTTGAAGATGGGATCTATGACCGATGAGGAGTGTGCAAGCAGATTCTTAGAGTTGTTGATATATGTGCCTTATGTTAAGGAGGAGACAACAAATATTTAGAGATTTGTCAGTGGGTTATTCATATGATTTAAAGATGGGATTTATTTTGACAAGCCTAGATCCCGACAGGAAGCCATGAGAACGTTGAAGCATTATTATGAGAAATCAAATCACAAGATCAAGTTTAAGTAGGATTGGAAAGGTAATGATAAGAATAAAGGAATGTGGGCTAAAAGGAGAGGAAAATCATAGGATATAGATGAAAAGGAAATTGCAGCAATATATAAGAAGCTTAATGCAGATGATAGAGGACAGGGATTTGACTCTTAGGAACAAAACAATGGTGTTGAAAGGAATCCTTTAAAGTGTTGGACTTGTGGCAAGGATGATCGCAGGAGAGATTTCCCACAACATTAGGGTGGTAGACCGTAGATCTACAATGATCAGTAGGCACAAACAATTGGGGATGTTAGAAAATTTATTCCTCAGATTTATGCACCATTACATAATAGTAAATTTGATCACCAGGCATCTATTATTGTGATGGAAGGTAAGATTTATGATCAAGGTGTTTATATTTTAACTAACCCTAAATCTAACTATAGTTATATTAGTCCTAAGGTAGTGGATAAGTATTTCTTGAATAAATAAGTGCATGCAAAATCTTGGTTAGTGCAATTATCTATAGGTACTAAGAAAATATTTCGTCATTGCGTAATTTCTTTTGCATTTAAGTTGAATGGTATGTCTACATCACCACATCTAAAATTTCTTCTATTGGGATCATATAATGAGCTAATGGGAATGGATTGCTTGTACAATCATATGACTAATGTAGATTTCTATGATAAATTTATTGAGCACTTGGATGATGATGGACAAAAGAGAATCTTGCAGGGTAAGAAGAGACTACATTACTGAGAATTGTTAGAGTTATGCAGGCCAAGCGTAGTAGTAAGAAAGGATGTGTATCTTTTTCAGTTCATATTTCTAGTAATAATGGCAAGGATGCAGAGGATGTTGAAGTATTGAATAGTGTCTACTTTTGTATCAATTTCAGGATGTGCTTCCAACAGAAATCTTTGAGTTACTGCCTCACAAAGAAGTGGAATTTTATATTGAGTTGATGTCAAGAGAAACACCAACATCAAAGGCACCTTATAGGATGAGCACTCCATAGTTAGTGGAATTGAATTTTCAGCTTAAGGAAATGTTTGACAATGGATACATTAGGCCAAGTGTGTCACCTTTGGGTGCACTAGTATTGCTTATGAAGAAGAAGGATGGCACTCTTAGGTTATGTATCGATTATATGTAGTTGAATAAGGTGATGATTACGAACAAGTACCCTTTGCTGCAAATCAATGACTTGTTTGATAGCTGAAAGGAGCAACAATGTTCTTGAAGATTGATTTGAGATGAGGATATCATCAAGTACACATCAAAGAAGAGGACATCTACAAAACTTCTCTTTAGACTAGGTATGGGAATTATGAGTTTTTAGTAGGTTCTTTTGGTTTCAATAACGCTCCACCTACTTTCATGTGTTTGGTGAATCATGTCTTGTGTCCTTATTTGGACAAGTTTTTGATAACATTCATTGATGACACATTGATATATTCAGAATATAGGGCATGAGTCTTAATATTTCCAAGAGATAATCAATTGTATTCCAAACTTAGTAAGTTTAATTTCTTTCAGAAAAAAAGTTCATTATTTTGAGCATGTTGTTTCCATGGAAGGCATAGCAATGAACCAAAAAAGGGTCATATATATCATGAAGTAGGTGATTCCTAGGAATTTGGATAAGGTTAGATAATTCATGGCATTAGCAGGCTATTACAGGTGATTAATCGAGAACTTCTCATGGATTTCCTATGCTATTACATCTTTGTTGTGAAAAGGAAATAATTTTGAAAGGACAGAGGATTGTTTCGCTATTTTTGAGCAATTGAAGTAGTTTCTTATAAATTCTCATGTTCTGAGGACTACAAATATAGACAAAGAGTTTTTTTTATGTACAGATGCTTGCAAGAGAGGACATAATGGAGTCTTCATGCAAGAAGGAAAACTAGTATGCTATGAGTAAAGGAAATTGAACGAGCACGAGAATAACTACAAGAATCATGATCATGAGTTTGCAACAATCATTCATGCATTAAATATGTGGAGACACTATCTTCTTGGCAGGAGGTCCATTTTGATGAGAGATAATAGTGGGTTGAAGTACTTGCTTGAACAACCTAGTTTTAACATTAGTAAAGCTAGTTTTTTAGCCACACTCAGTGAATTTGACTTTGAGATCAGGTACATTAAAGGTAAATAGAACAATGTTTCAGATTCTATTAGTAGAAGAGTGTAGGTAAATCACATAACAACTATGAGTTCTTATAGGACAGAGTTACAAGATCAAATCCTATAGGTAGGAAAATAAGAGGATAGATACCAACAGTTTAAGAAAAATGTGTAGTAGCGGGGTATAAGTGAACAAGATGTGAATTATCATCTCATGAATAATTGTTTGTTTAGATTTAGGGACAGGATCTATGTATCAGAAAATATTGAGCTGAAGAAGCTTATCTTGGGGGAATTTCATGTTAAGTCACTCAGGTCACCTGGGATATGAGAAGACATTAACAGTAATTAAGAAGTTTTATCATTGGCCAAACGTAAAGAAACAGGTGGTTTCAGATGTTGGAAGTTCTTTTGACTATTAGTAAGTAAAGGAAGAGCATAAAAATCTACTGGTTTATTACAGTTCATTATGATTCCAAAGTGAAAATGGGAGGTAATTTTCATGGAATTCATTTCAGGTTTATTGAGGACACATATAAAACATGATTCTATTATGGTTATGATTAAGAGGTTGAATAAGGTAGCACACTTCATTTCTTTGAAGTCTAAGAATTCACCTAGTGAGGTAGCCCAGGTATTTATCAGGGAGATAGTGAGGTTGTATAACATTCCTAGAACGATTGTGTTAGATAGAGATGCAAAATTAACTTCCAAGTTTTGGAAATAGTTTTTTATAGGTTTGGGGAAAGATTTGGCCTTCACTACAACCTATAATCCATATAAACATGGAAAGATAGAGAGGGTTAACAAAATTCTCAATGACATGTTGAGAATGTGTGTTATGCATTAGTGGGAGAAGTGAGAAAGGTATCTTCTACTGGTCGAGTTTATGTATAATAATGGGTATCAGGAATATTTTATGATGAGTGCATTTGAGACACTTTATGGGGGGAGGTGTAATACTCTCATAAGTTGGAGTGATTTCGTGAATAGGGTATTGATTGGACCAGTTGTGTTGGTAGAGATGGAATAGGAAATGTAGGTTATCAAGAAGAATATAAAGGCAACATAAGACACACATAAGAGCTATGTATATCAACATAAGGTATTTACAAACTTTTAGGTTTGGGAACATGTGTACTTGTTCATTAAGCCCATGAATAGCTCCTTGAGGATCGGATCATGTACCAAGATGGCACAGCCTCCAAAAATGAAATTCCATGATTTTTTCCATGTGTTATTGTTGAAACAATATGTGAAAGATGACGATCATTTGATTGACTCACTTTTATTGTAGGTGGAGTCAAAAGGATAATTATAGCTGAATCATAAGTGGATTTTGCAATGAAATATGTTAATGCTCCAGAATCAAATAATCGAGAAAGTTAAAGTGCACTAGAATCACTTTACACTTGATGAAGTTACATGGGATATGCTTGATAAAATGTAGGTTATGTATCCTTCTGTATTGGTTGGCTAAGCATATGTATTCTGATATATGCTTTCATATTGTGTTTTTGTTATTTTTATATATGCATATCTATGTAAGTACCACATCGAGTTGCATTATAAGGCTCAAATAAGTGGTATCATGTTCATTATATGTTGGTTGTGTCGTTAGCAGTATGGTATGATGTAAATGTTGCATCGAGCTATGTTATAAAGCTCCATGTACAACATGATTTTTTTTTTTGTTACAAATAAGTGTCATTGAACACCAAGGATGGTGTTCCCCCAAGGGGAAGGGGTTTGTAAAAAGCCCTCGTTGATTTTCTATGTAAATAAAAAAAAACAAAAGGTCACAAGACAAATATTCCAAGCTAAATTTTAGCTAAAATATAGTGATGGGGATCACTTGTGATTAATTAATGGTTATGGAAATTGGCAAAGGAATTATAAAAAGCACTGGGAAAGGAAAATCTTCATTAGTTGGAATTTTATTTATGAAATAAAGAAAGTAGGAGAAAAGGGAGATGAAAGGTCATAAATTTTCATGAGGAGGAAATTCTAAGGAAATTGAAGGAAAATGAAGAAAGTAGAGGCCTCAATGATAAAAATGTTTCTAAGGATCATTTCACAACCTTTATTGGTTAACCTTTTATTACTTTTAGATTTGATATATCTCTATTCTCGCATTCTCTCATACCCTTGCACACTTGTAGTTTTCTTGGAGTGCTTATGGAGCATTTTAGCATACTTTCGATATGGAGAAATAAGGTAAAGGAAAGAGGGACAGTGCAAGGGAACTAGTTGATTGAAAGCTAGAGTTGGATTTCTTTGCAGGTAACAGGTTACATGTATGATTTCCTTGTTGATTTATGGATGCATTATACATGCTTGTGGTTTTTTGGCTGTGTTATCATTGGCATGGAGGATTTCTTGGATTGATAATGTTTTATCCTTCCCTTTCCATTTCCTGGATAGACATGGTGTTGTGGTTTTTTATACTTAATTTTTTTTTAAATGGTGCTCATAATTCCTTATGGTTATGGTTGGAACAAATTCTCAGGAAGCCCTAGAACAACATGGGTTGATTTAATAGTCCTCAAGCCTAGGTTGGAAAAATTCTCTGGAGCCATTGGTGGGTTGAGTTACTAATCCTAAAGCTAGGTTGGACAAATTCTCTAGAGACTTGAAAGGTTGTGGGTTAAGTTATTAGTTCCTGGAGCTCTCAAAATTTGGGTAGAGACTAATCTAGTTGTTGTTAGTGATGTCTGATTGTGAGGGAAAATTACTAGTTGATGGTTGACGTGGTTTGACCTCAGGAAGCCTTGGTTTAATTTTTTTTGTTTATTCCATGAGATCCCACATTCACACTTGGAATATGGTATGGGGTTGATTGGCTGAAAGAGAGATTTGGTTCATCCTAATCTATGGGTGGGTGATACGTGGAAGTCCCTAACATGATCGAACTTTCATATGTTAATAACATCTATTTTCCTATTGTATTATAGGATTACTTTTATTTTTTATTATGTAGCTTTGATGGTTATTCTATCATGGTTATTATTCTAGTTATATTTTGGTTATAAACATGGTTCTATAACATGTTATATCTATGGTTCTTGATATATTTTGATTTGTTAATGAATGGTTAATGAATGCATGAGCTAAATATCATTATTGTGCTATTATGAGATGGAATTAGACCTTATTTGTGAATCTAAGAAAATTTTCAGACCCCTGTGTTCAAATATGTATTTATAACTCGTAGATTACATTTTCACCATAATTTTTATGAAACGAATTTCATGGTTAGGCCTTGTTAGCCCAATTCCTTGATAAATTTTTGTGTGAGTGACTTTTTCCTAATGTTATTTACCATTTTGTAATGTCTCACTGAGTTCTAGATAGTGGCCATGAGGCTAGCTTAAAATGGTGGCTCAAAATTCAGGATAGTGCCCTCTAAACTTGATAAATTGGTCTGCAACTGCATGGTCATAGTGTTGTGAATGTGGTTGGAGCTACCAACCACATGAAAGCCTAGTTGTGGGTGAGGTGGTGGGCCTAGGGCTGAGAAAAATAGGTCTAGCTCAGGGTTTGGCCACCTCCGGTTGTTTTTTATCCTATGAGTGACCTATAGCCCTGTAGGATGTGGTGGGTTATCAATTTGTCATCAGCAGTAGGCCCCAATTTCTTAATTTTTATAGAATGTTGGATCATGTAATAGTAGCTCTTCCTGTCATGTTTACCCTGATAGGCTGGTGAAACTAGGTAAATGTGGGAGGGGTGGTTACAATTGTTCTTCGCAGAATATAGATATGACATATTTGTATAGGATAGGTATGACAACCCTTCAAATGGAAGCCTTTATCATTATTCTATATGTAGATCTACTGAAAGGTAATAACATATGGGGTTCCTACAGGTAGAAGTTTTCTATGTAACTCTTAGAGAATAAATTAATATACAACTTTCTATTCCATCACCTTTGTTTTTTAGTTCTTCTTTCCCTCTAAAAATTTGGTCAGTGTCTAATACTTATGAGACCCTTTATGAACAATATTTACATGGAAAAATTGTCATACACTAGCTGTAAAAATAATTTTTGATAAAAATAATCCAAAAGTATTTAGCATAACACTTGAGTATTTGCCTATTTTAATAAAAAAATTACCCTATTAAGTATTTTCCTACTTTCCTCATTGAGATACTATAATAGATATCTAATAAAATTCATTTATACATATAAGCCTTGTAAGTTATGCACCAAAAGTAGTTGTGTGTAGGTTAAAAAATATCTTACAATATTAGCAATTCAAAAAAATACACTAGTCCATCGGCATACACTACATCTTGTAATACTAAGAGATAACAAAGAAATATCTAATTTCATGTTTTTCAAAAATAATTTCATATCTAATCATTTCAAATTATGTTTAAACATATTTATTTGTTGTTACCAACTATTTAATAAATTAGGATAGGTAATTGTATAATTTTCATCTTACAAATTGATATATGTTTGTAGTGTTCTTCTCAATTCAATAAATTATTATCTTCTTTTTCTACTGAATATATAAACATTCATATAATAGGGTTCACTTAGTTATTAAATGCGTTACTACTTAATTGAACTATCAAAAATATTCTTGAATCCTAGTTGCCCAACATAAATATTTCTATAGGTAGTGGTATACTGGCAACAATCTGTTAGTATTTTTACAGCTTAATCTACTTAATAAAAACATATCTATTACGCACAGTATAATACTCCTTAATTTTAATGAAATTTTTTAGGTAAACACATCACAATATGCATGTACTTATCTATTCCCTTGTTGTGTGACACAAATTCTTACGTTATTCAATACTAGATGTATTTAGTATTCTGATTTGGCCTCTTAATCAATCCTTAGTAAAAAATAATTGTTCAACACTTTATTTTAGCCAATTCTCATTATTTTCCTTGATATTCGCTAATTCTAGTTTTAGTTCCATTACCATTTCTAACAATTTTGTTGTAGGAGGTGGCACCTTATCTCTCAACTAGACCAAGATCTGCATTCCTTCACTAGTAGGTCTAGAAAATGCCTCTGCCATTTTTTTCTTGTTTTTATTCTAAGTTCCATGTACCAAACACAATAATTTCGTTAAATTTTAGTTGTAGTTAGGTCTATAGGCCTCAATGTTTAACATACTGCTCTGATACCACATGTAATGTAGCTAACAAACAAACTAAAAAAAACTTCATATATCATTCATTTATGTTATCAAAGGAATCCCCATATTTATGATACATAACTTCGTAGTACTATGATCGTCACTTATACAAATTTACTTTTCGTGTTCATTGTTTAGTGGATTGTAATCCTACCCTCCTTTTCCAATCACCATTTATAATCTAGGAGTAACAACACCCCACATGTTAACTTCTCTAGGGAAACTTCTTACGAATACGAGGTGGTATACGTTGCTTCCCACCCCACATATACTCTCAACCCATTTATACATAACTTCTACAAGGTTAAATATCTCATCAGATCTTATTTTGTATTTTACCCCATTCTATTTAGACTCATGTTTTTCTATCTTGGCACCATTGGTTTATTACATTTTTCATGGGTTGTAGGTTGATGCTTCTCCCATTAACCATTGTCCCTTGAAAAAATGGTATTATGTACTAAAAATATTACAAAGTTGGTGGATAACATATCCCTCATTCAATTCATACACTTGGACAATTTATTAATGAAATCACTTTTGTATAACTTATGGTGTTATGGTTCAACCTTTCACCTAATGGAAGGACACATAGGAAGGTATTCCTCGTTAGGCATGTCATTATGCCACAGAGAAGCACAAGTGGGGTTTGACCTCATTTATATAAACTCACTATCACATGGTTTATTATTAGACAATCGATATTGTCCAAATAAATCCAATGAAAAGATTGGATTAGGAATTCACTTCATTATGGTAAATTGTACTTATTTCATTTTCATTCCCTCCATTTGGCTTTCGTTTTTCCATTGATTCTTGGTCATGTGATGAAGAATGTTTTGGCCTTCATCTAAGGCTTCCCCCACTTAGATCCTTTAATGCTCGATGGGCATAGTATGTTTAGTTAATATTTAGCATAGAGCGGACTTGATCCCTGGTCTAGAAGAGGATTCCAAGTAACCCTTATATTCATTGTGTGTTTGCCTATTCCCCAATTACAAAATCTGTTGATTTTCTTCTTAGTCTAATTACTCCATAGTTTTGTTTTGTAGTTTCATAACCATGACACTAGGTGGTCAAAGGAAATAATGGACTTAGGGTTAATAAAACATGACAAAATTAAGTTTTTGGTTGTTTTGTCCACTAAAATTTGTTCTTGGTCTGGCAATGAATTCCTCCTTCTATTTCACCTTAGGTAGTCAATTTGAAGTATTAGTGATTCTCCTTGTTTATTTCTTGATTATGTTACCATTTCATTCTCATTGTAACTCTCCTTGGTTCCATATGCACGTTGATTGTGAATTTTAGAATTGGTAATAGTTAGGCGAGGGTTTGAGGTTGCTAACTAGTAATTTGTAATTCCTCACACTTACCAATATCCATTTTGAATGTATGGTTTGCTTATTTCTTAGTTTTGACCCACTGCAATTCCACTAGTCAGATTTTAGTTAATGGTTTATGGTCGAAACACCTATTCAGGACCTAGCCTATTGGCATTAGATGTTATTTTTTCTAGATAAAAATGATGAATATTTTATTAAAATTGAAGGTATTTCCATCTATATTTAACCACCATACCTTATTTTTATGTCTAACCAGGTTGTGCTAGCTGTGTTACATGTGGAACGAGACTACCCCCTCCTTCTTAGACTGTTAATATGTCACCATTCCTCTAGGTTCCTCTTAATTTAATAGTATGAGTGTTAATTATTCTTAATGTCATCCTATAGTATTTGACATAGTTTCCTATTATTTTGGTTTTACAAGGATAACTCAGTTCTTCAATTTTACATCCTCCTGCAATACTCATTACTATTATCAGTAGGTCAAACATGCTAAGACTATTTATGTGGCTTATAGGTGACACCATTTTCTATTCTTTGTTTCCCTGAGAAGGAGTTTATTTTACTGAAATCTTTTGTTGTCCACTTCGACACCTTATTATATATTGAACAAAATTTTATGTATCAACTATAGTGACTCATTTATATTAATGACTATGAACTCTATAGTTTATATTTACTAAATTCTTGTTTACCCACAAAATAATATTCTTTTTTTTTTAATGGGAATATATGTCAAACCTTTGACATTTTATTAATTTGTCTATATATGAATACTAAACTAGATTCCTTAAGTTTTTAATTAAAAATATTTTGATGATACAAGGTTAGTTTCAAAACATCTATCTCAATTCTTTCTAATATGAGTCAACTTTTTCCAGTATTATTTTTTCTTATTTGTATATGTTATCATTATTAATGTGGTTCTAATATATTATTTATTTTCTTTGTATTCATTGTGTTGATCTAAATATGATCTAAGGTTGTCATTGATCTCACCCCAAGATGCACCAAGTATGACCCTAATATTCCATGGGACATTGGACATCATCATTCATGGTTTCTCATCTCATAACCATTATAGGAATACTCTACTCAAAAATATATTCCTATCGGTATATAGCTCTCCTCGTAATTACTCACAGTTTCTAAGTTATTGAAGATTGAAGTTAGTAACACTGGTTAGTGGGCTAAAAGCCCATGGGGTTATGGCATGGAATTTATGATTAATTTTGGTCATTGAATATTTAATAATTAATAATTTTTTAATCTCCTAAAATCACTCCAATATTCTCTATAGAAGCCCCTCTCAACTCTATAAAAAGAAATCTCACATATCCTCCAAAAGAACTGATCGTGGAATTTTCGCTATAACTCTATTTTTGTGAAGTCTTAGATCCAGAAATTAAAACCCACTTGAGTCACAATCCTAATGAACATCATGACCAAATTTAATATCTTGGTTTGCTATATGTTCGCATATATGAACTGTGGATGTTAGGATTTTTCCAGGCTCTCGAATTTTATCTCAAAGAGGTGACCTGGGGAAAATCATCATAACAATCTCTCTGAGAAGCGGATTGGAATTTTGTAAAAAGTGGAGGATAGTGCATGAAATATAGTTTTCTTTGTATAAATTTAAGAGTCGAAGGAGAAAACAGTGACACGTGGCACACATACAAGTTCTCTCTACTGAACTAGTCCATAATTAGGTCATTTTAATAGATTGGGCATAATTTTGTCTTCAAGAATCCAAATTGGGTCAAACCTATGGCATTGGAAAGAAGACATAGAGGGCTACTACAGGACTGCATATCGCATATAGGGGATCTCAAATGCAAGAGATACATCAGATTCAATATCATGCTCCAAGAAGGCAAGAAAAAAATTAGATCAAGTGTTGTCAAGGGGTCAAAGGACCAGACTTTCTAGGGCAGCAAAGAGCAAGGTGCAGCAAAATGATGCAACAGACGTAAGATCCAGTATGTATCTTATGTATATGCATGTTCATCGCTTAATGCATTAGGTTCATTTTATCCTAATTTGTTTTCTTGTTTAGCACTAACATATGCTCTGCAGGATGGGGTAAGTTTTGTTATTATCATGTCATGGGTATTTCCTTGAATAATTTTTATAGGTCTTATATATTCATCAAGAGAAGACTCAATGCATAATGTAATGATCTAAAGAGTGAGAAAGGGTAGCATGACAAGAGTAGCAATCAAGGTGTATAACAACAACAAGCACTTCACCACATGAAGTCTTTAAGTGGGCAACACTACATACAGTCATTGTAAAATTATCATTCTATAGAGTCATTGTAAAAGCATCATTGTAAAAGTTTTACAAGTGTCTATCTACCAAGATTTGAGGAGGCAGTGTCGGGAGGTCTAGGATAATCATTAGGTGGTTGTGTCATAGTTGGGGTTATGGTCTAGCGTGTCTTCTTCTTCTACATCATTCTATATGATTGTAAAGTGGATCATTTTCCCTGGTACGAGAGTCCATTCTTCATTTATTATTCTATAGGGTTGTAGGGTGGTGGTAGGTTGGTGCATGAAGTCCCCAATAGCTTCAAGCCTATGAAAACTTCAAGTTGGTAGGGTGGTGCTAGGGTGAATTGTAGGTCATTAGTTGTTGGGGCATCCATTCAGTTGACTACTGCAGAATCTCAGGCATTGGAGCATCCATCTAGTGGGAGCTGGAAAACAATGCTTTTATAGATTCTATGAAGTTGGAGATTTCTTTTCAATTGGATTTGAACATAAAATAATCATTAGAAAAGTGTTCATGTGGTTTTTGTTCCGGAGGGGGTTTCCACCTTAAAAATTGTGTGCATTTGTGTTCCCTTTGTTTACTGTTATCATTTTACAAACACTAATAATAATTCAAGATTAACTAATGCTCTGAAAGATTTCTAATAATGCTAATATGCTAATTGAAAGAAATACTAATTCACCCCCCCCTCAGTATTTCCAGTAATTGTAATCAGAGCTTGGTTCCTTCAATAACAATTTAAAAACTCAAAGGAGATCATGGAACATACCAATAATGGTGTACCGCTATTCAATGAAAATAATTATGCACTCTAGAAAGGAAGAATGGAGGTATATCTCTTGGTGCAAGGTTATGAAGTATGGGACACTGTTCAAAATGGATTTACACCAACCACGGATGAACAAGGTAAGAAGAATTTGGTAAATGATCCAAAATCGAAGAATATTATTATTAGTGGACTTATTAAATCAGCTTATCAAAATGTGTTGGGTTGTAAAACCACCAAAAATGTGTGCGACAATCTTGAGAATATATATGCAGGTGAATCAAATGTCAAAGAAGAAAAGCTTCAAATCTACAAGGAAAAAATTGAGCCACTCAGAACGGAAGAAGACAACAACATTGCTACATACTTCTAACACATTGATGAAATAACCAACACTCTGGAAGGAATGGGAGAACCTATTGATGAGAATACTATTATAAAAAATATTCTTAGAACGTTACCAAGAAAATTCAACCAAAAGGTATCGGTCTTACAATAGAATGAAAATATTTCCAAACTCAGCAAAGTGGAATTACATGGAGTCCTCATAGCATATGAAATGAGACTTGATGAAGAAGAGGGTACTTTGCATCTAGAAACTATGTTTCATGCATCTAAGAAAACCAATAATGACAAACAACCTTCAAATGTAAATACCTACACCTGTAAGTGTGAAGAAAAGGAATATGATGAAGAAGGTTTTCTAGATAAAGAATATGCTTACTTACGAGAAAACTAAAAATTGGTAAGGGGAAATTCAAAGATAAACTTCCATTGATATGTTTTAGTTGTGGTGAGGTTGGGCATTTCACAACAAAATTCCCAAAAAAAAAGTGATGTAAACTCAAAAGGAAAGAAAGGCTTTTATAAATTCAACAAGAAAGTCAAGACGAAAGGATTCAAAAGGAACTTTCTCTCTAAAGAAGATATCTCATCATCCAATGAAGACAGTGACAGTGAAGAATAAGCCAATGAGAGAGTATTTTTTATGGCCAAGCACAATAAATAGGAGGTATCAAACAACAAAGAAGAATGGTTGACCATAGAATATTTTTCTAATGAGGCAATCAAGCTTATAAAATAGCTCAAGTCTGGGAATATTCATTCCAATACTCTTGAATGACAAGTTCAAGGTCTCAAAATTAAAGTTCAACAACACAAATGTATTGAAGTGTCACTTCAAAAGAAGTTGGAAGAAAGAAACTAAGAAAGGGAAGGATTAGAAGCCCAAGTAGTCTCACTATGTAAGGAAGTGAAGAAGCGAAACAATGTCCAAAACTATGGCAACAACTCAAAGGTGTTGGAAGAACTCATCAACAATCATCGATCTTACAATGACAGAACTAGCCTTAGTTACAAAGAAGAAGAAGGAGGAGGACCTTCTACAACAAAATACAATGAACCTAAAAGATCTTACAAATATGTAGACTTCATTGGACAAGATTTGCAAGAACAACCTTGGAAGACAATTCTCTAATGAAGATTTTGATCCATGTACCAACATATTTTTCATGGCTATTTCTATTCATGTGGAAAATTTGGTCATAAAGTTGTAGAATGTCGCACATACCCCAAGAACCAACACAATTCCAGGAGTTCTCTCAAATATGAACCTCCTATGGCTCAAAGAAACATCAATAGGTTTGAACATTTAAGAAATAATATTGAATGTTATAACTCTTGAAACTTTGGACACATAGCCAGAGACTGCAGTCTTGAAAATCCTCTAGAAGAATCTTTGAAGCCATAGAACGAATGAACATGGAAGAAGAAGAAGAATGATAATTGTTCTCTTGCTTTCAAGGCTCAAAACAACAAATATGTGTGGTATATTGTTAGTGGTTTCTCAATGCATATGACTAGAGATAGAAAGAAATCCGTGTCTTTGAAAGAGAAGAAGGATGGAACCGTTTCCTTTGGAAATGATGGGTCTTCAAATGTTATAAGATCAACTACAGTCAACGGCAGAAGCAAAGATGATCTAGCCCAGAATGTTCTATTGGTTGAAAACATGAATCATAATCTACTCAGCATTGGACAAATGTGTGAACAAGGACACACAATTCTATTCAACTCCACAAAATGTGAAATCAAGAAAGGTAGGTATGGTAAAATTGTCGTTATAGCAAGTCAAGCTCCAAATGACATATATGTTCTGGATGAAGTAACTAAACCATGTCTACCAACTAAATAATATGAAAGCTGGTTATGGCACAAACGAATGGGTCACATAAACATTGACAATCTTGTCAGGATAAGGAAAGAGGAAGCAGTACAAGAAATTCCAAAAATCTCAAAACCTTCCAACACACTATGTGGTGCTTGTTGGCACAACAAGAAAAAAAAAATCATATTTAAAACAAAAGAATACTTTGCATCACATCCATTGGAATTGATACATACTGATCTATGTGGTCCTATGAGAACAAAATGCTTATATGGAGAATTATATTTCATATCAATCATAGATGAATATACCAGGATGACAACTATCAACTTCCTAAAGAAAAAATCTAAAGGATTTGAGTGCTTTAAGATCTACAAGGAGTTGGTCAAAAATGAAACCAATTTGAAAATAAAGTGTCTAAGATTAGATAATGGCAGAGAATTCACTTCCAGATTATTTCAACAATACTACGACGAAAATGGAAAAAAAAGACAATTTTCACATCATGAAGACTTCAGCAAAATGGAGTTGCTGAAAGAAAGAAGAAAACCATACAGTAAATTTGTAGAACAATGCTAAAGGACTCAAAATTTGATGAAAATTTTTGGTCAAGAAATTGATATGAGAGTCTTCATTATCAACAGAAGTCTTCTAAGAAATAATTGCAATAAGATCCCATATGAATTACGGAAAGGAAAACCAACTGATGTAAAATATTTCACAATATTTGGAAGAAAATGTTATATTAGAAGAGAAGATCAAAAGTGGGTAAGTTTTAATGACGTGTTGACGAAGGTATATCTCGTTATCTACAGTGGAAGGAGAATACATGGCAGTGGAATATTTTTGTACTCAAGGCCTTTGGATGAAAAAAAGTTTGCAATATCTTCAAGTACAATTCAGTGAGCCTATTCCCATATTCTGGGACAACACCAGTGCCATCAGAATCTACAAAAATCTTGTCATGCTTTAAAAAAAAAAACACATTCCGATCAAATATCATTTTGTTAGAGAACAAGTCACTAAAAATAATATCAAACTTGAATATGTTTGTACAAAGAACAAATCATTGATATCTTCACTAAACCTTTACCCCATGAAGCATTTGAATATCTTTGTGAGAAGCTTGGGATTCTCCCATGTTCTCATTATATTTTCATTATTTAGATAATAAAGGGGGAGTGGAAGTGTGTACAGGTCTGTAGGATGGTTGTGTGTCAGGGGGAGTTACCCTTTTCCATTGATGTCAAAGGGGGAGAGAAGGTAGTAGGAAGAGGTTACATGATCACAAGGGGACTAATTGTGTTTCCATCAATGCCAAAGGGCGAGTTTTTGATCTAAATATGATCTGAGGTCGTCATTGATGTCAACCCAAGCTGCACCAAGGATGACCATGAAATTTCATGGCACATTATGAAACATCATTCATGGTTTCTTGTCTCATAACCATTATAGGAATACTCTACTCAAAAATATCTTTCTATCGGTATGTAGCTCTCCTCGTAATTCCTCGCGGTTTGTAAGTTATTCAAAATTGAAGTTAGAAACACCAATTAGTGGGCTAAAACCCCATGGGTTTGTGGCACGGAATATATCATTGGTTTTGGAAGTTGAATAGTCAATAATTAATAATTTTTTTAAGCTCCTAAAATCCCTCCAACATTCTCTGTAGAAGCCCCTCTCAACTCTATAAAAAGAAATCTCATATGTCCTACAAAAGTACCGATCGTGGAATTTTCGCTATAACTCTATTTTTGTGAATTATTAGAGCCTAAATTAAAACTCATCTGAGCCAAAATATGAATGAACATCGCGACCAAATTTCAGATCTTGGTTCACTATATTTTTGGAGATATGATCTGTGGAAGTTAGGATTTTTGCAGGCTCCGAAATTCGTCTCAAAGATGTGGCCTTGGGAAAATTGTTATAACTCTCTCTTTGAGAAGTGAATTGGAATTATGTAAAAAGTGATGAATATTGAATGGACTTTAGTTCTATGTGTATCATTTCTATAGTCAAACGATGAAACAGTGACATGTGGCACGCCGTACAAATTTTCTCTACTGAACTAGTCCACAATTAGCTCATTATAAGAGACTGGGCATAATTTTTCCTTGAACAATCCAGATCAGGTCAAACCTATGGCATTGGAAAGAAGGCTTAAAGTGATACAAAAGTACTGAACATCACATATTGTGGATCAGAAATCATAGAGATCCATTAGATTCAATATCGTGCTCCTAGAAGGAAAGAAACAACTAGATCAAGTGTTGTCAAGGGGTGTAAAGCACCAGACTTTCTAGGGCAGCAAAGAGCAAGGTGAAACAAAATGATGCAATAGAGGTAAAATATAGGTAATTATATTCTATATATGAATGTTCATCTCTTAATTTCATTAGGTCCTTTGTATTATAATTTGTTGTTTTTGTTTAGCACTAACATATGCCTTCCAGGATGAGGTAAGTTTTTCTATTATCATGTCATGGGTATTTCCATGAAGACTTTTTGCAGGTATTAAATATTCATCAAGAGAAAATTCAATGCATAATATAATGTTCTGAACAGTGAGAAAGGGTAGCATGACAAGAGCAGCAATCAAGCTACAAAACAAAAACAAGAAGTTCACCACATGAAGTCTTCAAGTGGGCTACACTTCATATAGTCATTGTAAAAGAATAATTTTAAACATTGTACAAATGTCTATCTACCATGATTTGAGGACGTAGTGTCGGAAGGTCAAGGGTCATCATTAGGTGGCTGTGTCATAGTTGGAGTTATGTTCTAGTGTGTCTTCTTCTTCTACATCATTCTATATCATTGTAAAATGGATCATTTTCCCTATATACAGGATTCCATTCTTATTTTATTCTTCTATAGCATGGTAGGGTGGTGCTAGTCTGGTGTATGAAGTCACCAATAGCTTCAAGCCCATGAAAACTTTATGGTGGTAAGGTGGTTCTAGGGTAAATTGTAGCTCATTGGGTGTTGGGGCATCTGTTCAGTTGACTACTGAAGAATCTTGGGCATTGGAGCATCCATCTCGTGGGAGCTAGAGAAGAATGATTTTCTAGATTCTAGGAAGTTGGAGCTTTCTTTTCAATTGGAGTTGAAGATTAAATAATTATTAGAAAATCATTCATGTGGTTTTCGTCCCGGAGGGGGCTTCCATCTTAAAAATTGTGTGCATTTGTGTTCATTTTCTTTACTGCTATCATTGTACAAATGTTGATAATAATTGAAGATTACCTAATGCTCTGGAAGATTAATAATAATAATAATTGAAAGGAATACTGATTCACCCCCCCTCTCATTATTTCCAACAATTGGAATCATAGCTTGGTTCCTTCAATAGAAGTTTAACAACTGGAAGGAGATCATGGAGCATACCAAGAATGGTGTACCTCTGTACAATCAAAATAATTATACATTGTGGAAAGGAAGAATGGAAGTCTATCTCTGAGAACAAGGTTATGAAGTATGGGACACTATTCAAAATGGCTTTACAACAATGGTGGATGAACAAGGTAAGAAGAATTTTGTAAATGATGCAAAATCAAAGAATATTATTATCAGTAGACGTATCGAATCTTCTTATCATAAGGTTTTAGGTTGTAAAACCACCAAAAAAATATGGGACAAGCTTTAGAATATATATGCAGGTGACTCAAATGTCAAAGAAGCAAAGCTTCAAATCTACAGAGAAAAATTTGAGCAACTCAGAATGAAAGAAGATGACAACATTGTTGCATACTTTCAATACGTTGATGAAATAACCAACACTCTAAAAGGATTAGGAGAGCATGTTGAAGAGAAGACTATTATACGAAACAATGACATTTCGTACACTGTACACGTTCTCTCTACTGAACTAGTCCATAATTAGGTCATTTTGACAGATTGGGCATAATTTTTCCTTGAAGAATCCAAATCGGGTCAGACCTATGGAATTGGAAAGAAGACTTAGAGGGCTACTATAGGACTGAAGATCACATATAGGGGATCTGAAATGATAGAGATACATCATATTCAATATCATTCTCCAAGAAGGCAAGAAAAAACTAGATCAAGTGTTGTCAAGGGGTCAAAGAACCAGACTTTCTAGGGCAGCAAAGAGCAAGGTGCAACAAAATGATGCAGCAGAGGTAAGATCCAAGTAAGTATCTTATGTATATGCATGTTCATCTCTTAATTGCATTAGGTTCTTTGTATTCTAATTTGTTATTTTTTTTAGCACTAACATATGATCTGCAGGATGAGG
This sequence comes from Pinus taeda, assembly GCA_000404065.3. Taxonomy (NCBI): domain Eukaryota; kingdom Viridiplantae; phylum Streptophyta; class Pinopsida; order Pinales; family Pinaceae; genus Pinus; species Pinus taeda. Next base: position 40,913 of record APFE030279292.1, read on the forward strand.
TAAGTTTTGATATTATCATGTCATGGGTATTTCCATGAAGACTTTTTTTAGGTATTATATATTTATCAAGAAGACTCAATGCATAATGTAATGATCTGAAGAGTGAGAAAGGATATCATGAAAAAAGTAGTAGTCAAGGTGTAGAATAACAGTAAGAAGTTCAGCACATGAAGTCTTCATGTGGGCAGCACTGCATACAGTCGTTGTAAAAGTATCATTCTACAATCATTGTAAAAGCATCATTGTAAAAGTTGTACAAGTGTCTATCTGCCAAGAGTTGATGAGGCAGTGTCAGGAGTTCTAAGATCATAATTAGGTGGTTGTGACATAGTTGGGGTTATGGTCTAGTGTGTCTTCTTCTTCTACATCATTCTATACCATTGTAAAGTGGATCATTTTCCTTTGTACAGGAGTCCATTTTTCATTTATTATTCTATAGGGTTGTAGGGTGGTGATAGGATGGTGCATGAAGTCACCAATAGGTTCCATCCTGTGAAAACTTCAGGGTGGTAGTGTGGTGCTAGTGTGAATTGTAGGTCATTGGTTGTTGGGCCATCCATTCATTTGACTACTGAAGAATCTCAAGCGTCGGAGCATCCATCCAGTGGGAGCTAAAAAATAATGCTTTTATAGATTCTACGAAGTTGGAGATTTCTTTTCAATTGGATTTGAAGATTAAAGAATCATTAGAAAAGATTTCATGTGGTTTTTTTCCCAGAGGGGGTTTCCACCTTAAAAACTGTGTGCATTTGTGTTCCTTTTGTTTACTGTTATCATTGTACAAACACTGATAATAATTGAAGATTAACTAATGCTCTAAAATATTACAAATAATACTAATAGAAAGAAATACTGATTCACCCCACCCCCCCTCTCAGTATTTCTAGAAATTGTAATCAGAGCTTGGTTCCTTCAATAATAATTTCACAACTGGAAGGAGATCATGGAGAATACCAATAATGGTGTACCTCTGTTCAATGAAATAATTATTCACTCTGGAAAGGAAGAATGGAGGTCTATGTCTTGGCGCAAGGTCACAAAGTATGGGACACTGTTCAACATGGCTTTGCACCAACTGTGGATGAACAAGGTAAGAAGAATTTGGTAAATGATGCAAAATCAAAGAATATTATTATCAGTGGACTTATTGAATCAACTTACAATAAGGTGTTGGGTTGTAAAACTACCAAAAATTTATGTGACAAGCTTGAGAATATATATGTAGGTGACTCAAATGTCAAAGAAGCAAAGCTTCAAATCTACAAAGAAAAATTTAAGCAACTCAGAATGGAAGAAGACAACAACATTGCTACATACATCCAACACATTGACGAAATAATAAACACTCTGGAAGGATTGGTAGAGCCTATTGACAAGAAGACTATTGTACCAAATATTCTTAGAACATTACCAGGAAAATTAAACCCAAACGTATCGGTGTTACAATACAATGCAAATATGGCCAAACTTAGCAAAGTGTAATTACATGGAGTTCTCATAGCATATGTGTTGTGGGATAAACTCCCCTAGGGTCTTCGGTGGATACCCTAGCAGAATGGAGGTTATCTATACAAGAAACACAGATTCCATACAACCATAATGCTACTATAAGAAAACTCTACGATAGGGGGCATACTTGAGGTCCTACATTTGAGAAGAGCCTTCCAGGGTCCAAACTCTTCTTGGAGTTCCTTTTGCTCCTTTGACCTGCAAAACAATCAATTCAAGAAATTACAGTAGTATATGGACTAAACATCACAAAGAAACCATCTTCATATTATAAAGAAAGGTAGTTAGTTATGCAATTAAACAACCGTTAACATATGAATCATAACATGAATATCATAAACATGAAGAAGATCTATATCAGGAACAAAGACATGTGTTTCATTTATTATAGACAAATAAAGTACAGCAAGGAATAATTTCACCTGATTCGTCCTTTAATAGGCTCCAAGCAGAACCATCTCCCGGATTCATCCAGTCTCAAGCCTTTAACAAACTCCTTCCATGATTTACTCCATGATATATCAAGTAGTATGAAAGCATCAACACACACAAGGAAACAAGGGTTTCCTGTATAATGGAGGAAGTGTAGGAGGCACTAGGATCTTTAGACTTGGTCAGGGAAATCTCAGCATAATAATCTTTCTCTCTCTTCTCTCCTCCCTTTGGCCTTCCCATTGAAGCCTTTTTATACTTCTCCCAAAGTAGTTTTTTAGTTAGGAATTCGTTGGGAACAGTTGGGCCATGGGCACTAACAGGTAATCAACAGATAAAACCAGTGATCTCTCCCCGAAATTAAGGAGATTTATATTTTTCTAAGTGTTTTAAGACATATATGCGGGTTGGGTATACATAGACCTACGTATACATGAATTTAGCTCAGGGCAATGTCGCGTATAGGCAATAAAACATTGTTTTGTAAATTTGGGACCAAGTCTGGAAGGAGGGGTTTCCCTAGGCCATGAGTGCAGCATCACAAACTAGAAGAGTGAGATTTGGAGCTATAACAGATGCCCCCTAATATATGAGGTCAGAAGGGGTACATGATGGCCGAAATGTATTAAGAAAGTTCATGGAAAGGAAATCTATCCAAAACTGAGAAGGACTGCACCAGAATTCAACCTCCCAAGCCACAAAAGGAGATCAGAAAGAAACACTGTCTGAGGTGGGCATACCCATGCTCAGAGAAAGTATAGCATGTCCTCATATCAAGTACAAGCAGATCCACTAAGTATACAAGTATAAATGACTGGAAAATACATAATGGATCATCTGATCATGATTGAACAAGTACATGTTTGAATGTCACATATAAGTGTCAATGATGTTGAAGGATGAAGCGGATCGCTGATATCAAAGACTAATCCCAAAAATTACCAACTGAACATGATGGAATAAGGTGGAACTACACTACAAACTCAGGTGCTAGCATATAAAATGACGCCATGAATGACTGCAACATATAAGGTGAAATGGTATCAACTAGCAGCAACAGGAGCAACTGTCAAGTGAACCAATGAATGCTGATACAACCTGAGGTATTCACCGTGGTACATTTCTATAGCATGGGAATAAATGATCTGAAGTCGACCATGTGAGAAATAATTTTATTACTGGTCATTGATGTATACCATTAACGAATGTGAGACTACTCACTGATAATGATAATGAGTGTCAAGGTACCCAGTACAATCCAACAAGTGTGAATAGATGAGTTGGAGTCGAACACCTATAAGAATCTATCAATCAAAAGACAATGATGGTTTCCCACTGTCGATAGTGAAGGATCTGCCTCTAATGACTGCAAACTCCAAGGTACTGCAAAATAGACTCTAGATCTTTGCCCCGGAGCAATGAGTCGAGGTCGATAGGGAAAGATCCACTAGAAGGAAGGCATTAAGGCATCCTCCATTAATCTAGCACGAGTGTAACCCGTAGGCCAATAATGTTGAAGGAATCAGATGAAAAAGATGTAGTAACCTGACCGAGGTACGTTTCCAGCGTACACAAGATGTCGCTAGCACACGGCAGAAACCCTTTGAACCAACCATTAATGAAATTTGACACAAAGGTGAGGTATCCACCAATAGGGTCAAATGGAAACCAAGGTACTGCATGAATCCCAATGTGTGATAATGTAAGCTGATGTCGAACATAAAGGAAACCAGTTAGTCAAAGACCCATGATACTGATCGATACTGAGCACAAGGTGACCTATCAATAACGAAAATAGGGCCAGGGTGCAGCTCTAGGCCTGTCCTCAAAGAAAGATGTGGTCGTTGATAAGGACAAGACCCACCAGCAAGAAATCAATGGAGACCTCCTCAAACCGGCATGAGTAAATGACCAATATAACTGATGTGATGATAGACATAGTACTGACAACCAGGGATGGCTGACTAAAAAATAAGTCAAGAGACACCGCAGAGAGGCTGACTCAGGCTAACTTCCCTTGAACAAAAGCACGACTCAATGTGACTCTTTATAAGCTCGTTGTGCAGGAGGCACAAACAAACCCTCCATATGATTGGAAGAGATAACCAATCGGGGGAAAACTGACTCAATAACAAGGTTAAGGAATACCTAAGTCAAACTAAATGCCACCGAAATGGAGGATATTTTTCTTTGAGTTCTTTGTTCAAGGGTGACACGACTGACTCTAGCTTCCAACAATAAATGAAGATACTGTCCCGTTCCCGCTTTTTTTGGAATATATAATTTTTTGGTCTTTTTCTTTAAAGCCGAAAAAAGAATAAAAGAATGGTATAGTATAGTGGAAAGAACGAGTGTCAGCAAAGCAAATGATCTAGTTCCTGGGATGGAAAATTCCTATGCTCAATGCAGGGAGGCAAAAACTGGTCAAAGACACTCAAAGGTATGTTCCTTCGACGGGTCCAGGTGTGTCAAGTTGCAGAAGTCAAAGGTATGCAAGTTTGATTTAGCAGTCATCATGGTCAAAAGTTAGCTTAAACACGAGTCCAAGTGAAGTTGGCTCAAGGCCAAAAGGTGAAAATAGTCAAAATGCAATGTAGTAGTACAAATCAATACAAATGAGCCTCTAGGGTATAAGGCCAAAATGAATCGAAGAAGCAAAGAGGAATGAGTCTTCATCGCATAAGTCATGGTGGGATTACAGAGGACTCTCGAGCCTACTCAAAACAAAGCAGCATGGGCAACAAATGTCAGTGAGGTGCTAACTACGATGCCCATGTAAAGGATGGCTCTACCATCATGTCATGATTTAAAGAATTGGCGAGTGAAGATGGTTTACGAACCATAACACGATGGGATCGACCCTATGGCAAGTGTATCAACAGATTGAGGCTAGTATGTATAATGAAACAAAAAAATGTCTTCCCTAACCTATATGTCAGTGAGAAAATGATACCTGGCATGACTCAGCAGATCATCGCCATTGATGATTATCCGTATGCCGAGTTGGATTTCCGAGGAGATCCCGATCTAGCATTACCACCGACTGCAGCATGGGGCGACATTGGTAAGTGATTTTTGATGTTATGATTTTTTTGATTTTTCAAATATAATAATGAACTTTGAAGATGTTTTTGATAGGATTCAAATGACTAATATGATGACCATGTTCCAGATATTGGGCCAGTATGACCATATGAGTTCCCACGGCACAAATGTCATGGCTAAGGGGCTGAAGAGGTGGCTGCAGACATGTAGCGGACTCTACACACAATTCAACGACACCTCGTGAGACTGACTCACCGAGTCTCGATGGCGGTTGTAGAGGACCTTCCTGTAGAGATGCAGCGTCACGTGGTTGGCATGCCATGAGACTGGGTCCACACTTTTAGGCGTGTGTCCAATGCACTAGTTTCCTACTTAGCCGCTCATCTTGAGCCGGGCAATTAAATATAGTGGACATGATTGTGGGCATTTGAGTCCCAATTTTGTATATTTTTTCAACAAATTTATGTACACTCGAGATGCTTTATGATATATATATACAGTTGACTTTTTAATTCTTAATTTATTGTGATGAATGATTGATGAGCCAGTCTAATGCTTGATTAGCGATAAAATCAGCTAACCAATTATGAGATTTTGGAATATGAAAATAACTAATATAAGTAAATGATCTTTGCAACAACCTCACCCTTAAATACTGGCGATATAAACATGGATCCCTTACCCGATAAATGTTATTTAATTGTGACACTATCAATTGTGAATCAAGATAAACTACCAATGAGTCAATTTCGTGAGAAATTGCCTCAGATAGCAAATCAATGATGGCAGTATACTCAGCCATATTGTTTGAAGTGGGACCGATGCACACTCCCCTTGATACCATCAATTAACCAGTTGGATAATAAGGTACCCAGGCTGTGGAAGCAAGATTCTAAGTGTGCCGAGTAGTACCATCAGCGAATCCAAAATAGACCAAGTCATCCATCAACACTTGCCAAAGCAGACGAAAAAGTGTTGATATCACAAACTCTCGATGAAAAATGTACAAATATACATAATGTACAAAGAAGCCATTTCCTAGCTGCTACTTAAGCAAAGTACTTCTTAAGGTAGAGCCTGTTTCAAGGCTCCGCCAATTTGTTTCCTTCAAAATTGATTAACTCATATGACCCTTTTGTTGAAACATGTTTAATTATGAAGGGACCATACCACATAGGTTTGAATTTTCTTGCCCCCAAGGTGTCCTTATCTTGGTCATAGACCAAGACGAGGTCACCTTCAGAAAAGACACGAGGCCGGACAGCTTTATCATAATGGGTTTTAACTGTTTTCTTATGAGCCTCATTAACTGTGGCTACATCTTGACGCTGCTCATCGAGATGTTCGAAGTGAAGGAGGCGCTCTTCGAGATTAGAGTTCTCTGGAAGGAGCTAAATAGCTAACTTAAGAGATGTAATTTCACATTCAACAGGAAAGATAGATTTCAATCCATAAACTAACTGAAAAGGTGTAAAACCTGTACCAGTCTTGATGGAGGTTAGTATGCCCATAGAGCTGGATACAACATAAGATGCTAATTGGATCTATTCTTGTCAATTGTCCTTTGCAGGATCATCTTAAGAGTTTTGTTTACTGCCTTGACTTGTCCATTGGCCCGAGGATAATAAGGAGATGAATGTTCCTACCAGAAACCTAATTTGAGAGCTAATTCAGATATTAGTTGATTCTGGAAATGACTGCCATGGTCAGTGACAATCTCTCTTGGGATACCGAACCTTGAGATAATCTGATTAAAAAGGAATAATGTCACTGTCTCACTATCATTTTTATAAGTGGGCATGGCCTCATCCCACTTCGTGAAGTAGTTTACGGCCACGATAATATACTTGTGATTCGCTGTTGAAGGTGGATTACAAGTTGTAAAATCAATACCCCACTTAGTAAAGGGACCAACAGTGACAACAAGAAAAAGAGGAGCTGGATGTGTGCACATCTTCCGAGTATAAACTTGGCACAGGTGACAGTGTTTGACCGCTTCAACACAATCTTTGAAGAGCGAAGGCCAGAAATAGCTGGCACGAAAGATATGCTGAGTTGTAGCAAGCCCTGATAGATGAAAACCACAAGCTCCATTGTGGTAGTCATTTAGCACTGAATATGCCTCCTCTAAGGTTAAACAGTGCTGAAGGATTGAATCAACCCCTCAACGATATAATGTATCACCAATGATGACATAATTTTTAGTGAGATGACGTAATTTGTGACGTTCATCCTTAGAGAAAGTAGAGGGAAACTTCGAAGTCTAGAGATAAACAATGATATCTCCATACCAAGGGTGTTATGAAACCAGCTCACAAAAAGATAGAAAAGAGAGATCCACGCCTTAGAATTCAGCCTCTTCGAGGG
>APFE030279292.1:53508-66665 GCA_000404065.3 Pinus taeda
CCGACCTAACAATAATAATATAAAGCCACAAAAAAAACAATAAAGGGATTCTATGGGGCACATTAATAACAATATGGGGGCAATAGGGGCACAACAATATTAATAAGGGGTATAACTACAATAGTAATGGGGTAATCACTAGTATTATAGGGACCCAACAAAGGGTCGAGTGAAGACATGAGGAATAAATGTTCATCGAGAAAACTTTCCTCATAAATAGTGTCCTCTCCACAAGGCAGCTTGGAAATTAGCTTGGCTAAAACCATAGATTTCTTGGCTTTGGCGGACATGAACTCGAGATCAAATTCTTGTAAAATTATAGTCCATTGATTATATTTGCCCCAAATCACACGCCTACTGAGGACACACTGAAACAGATTAACTGCTTACAAGAAAAAAGTTTTACGTAGCAGAATATAATGACGGAGCTGTTGCACAGCATGGACAACTACCAAGGCCAACCTCTCAACCAGAGAGTAGCGAAGTTCAGGACCTGTTATCACTGAAAAGATTTCAAAGAAAAAGGGTAAGGTAAGGAAGAATTGGTCTTGGTCATTCTCATTGTTTCTTTGAAGGAAAGAGTCTTGTTCCCTTTTTTAAATATGGTCAAAAATCTTTTTTTACCAACCATTGTTCCCACATTTGTTCAAAGTGTCATGTGTTAAGGTTGTTTCAAAAATTACATGCACTACAAAATCAACTAGGAGTTTTTGTAGCGCAAACTCACAAAAATACACTATGTGCGCTACGAAACTGTTGTAGCTGCACATCATGATTTTGTGGGCCAATTTTGAGAAGAAAAAGGAACTCTTCTTGAATATGGGCTGCTGCAAAGGATTACTAATAGGTTTTTAACATCAAGCAAGGGAAAATCAAGTGAGGGGAGGACATCCATGAACTCCAAACTCTATGTTATGAAAATGGTCATTATTTCATAGCTAGTATTGTTCATGAGACATCAAGCAGCATTAAAGGAGATATTCATCTTAGCACAAGTATTTGAGCAGGGTCTATGGTTAATTTAATTCATGTATGTTATTAAAAGAGACAAAATTATGCTAGAAGGATTTGAGGACAAGCTTAAGGATGAAACTCTAAAAAGGAGGAACTTTGTCTCCTTGTTTCTAGCAGTCAACTTCCCAGGAGATCCCTGAGCAGCTGAGAACTCAATTTTGAAAAATTAAAGAGGCTCTTCTTCCTAAGATAGTGAACTACAAAAAACTCTTTCAGTTGCTTCAAATTCATAATGAGGTGGGAGAAATTCATGGTTAACCTTGCGCTACGAAACTACTGTAGGTGAAATTTGTCACAAGCATATTTTTACACCTGTTTTTCAAAGACTCATTCTGGGCAGTAGGAAAGATGTTTCTAAAAACAAAGAGATGTTTTTGTTCAGCATGGATTGTTTCACAAAATCATCCTTCTGTTTTTCAAAATACATCTTTTATGACAACATATGAGCTCTGTCTCAAGACCTATTTTTCAGCTAGAACAGAGCAAGGAACAGTCTCCTAGTTTATAGGAAAAACAAAAGGATGAGTCATCAAGGGGTAACTGGAGGGTTATGAGCACCATCAAATTCGACTTCCTAGAGTTATAGGTGTAAAATAAGTCTTTAAACGTTTAGATAAGGTTGTTATAATCATAATAAGGAGTTACACTCCTAGTTGTATTAGGTCTCTAGGACTGCTAGTTAGTTGTCTTTTGTATTAAATAGTTAGTTTTAAGTGTCAATAGGTGTCAAATTAGGAGGAATTAGAATTCCCATCATGCTGGAGGAAGGAGTCTACATGAATTCTATATATGGGAGAAGAACTAATGTATTAGGGGTGGAATATTTTTCATAGAAACTCTCTAATTATGCTTTGGTGTAATACTTTGTTTCTAGTAATACAGTGCTTGGCTTTGCTTCTCAAGAATCAGAAGGAATTCAATGTTCAGAATGTCTTGTGTTGTTCTTCTCTCTTTATCTACAGTGGTATGAATTTGTGATTACATAGAAATCACTGATAGTGCTCTAACTTCCTTTACACATTTATAAACTATTTGGTCCTATGCATTTCTGATATATTCTCCATATGTTGAATTCTTATGCTCTGACTTCTATGTAAAGCTAACGTTATTGTCAATACTGAAGCATATGTGACTCCATAAGCCCAGTGGATACATTCTAGTTGTGTTTCAACCTCTTACACTTGTTCTTTTGTTTCATTTAGTTACCCATCTAAGTCATTATCCAAATCTTTAATCTTGTGAGAGAGACCTCTCAGGTTGGGGAGGCTAAGCCTCAGCCAAAAGTTGGTTTGAAAGAGTTACATAAGATCTACTTGATCAGCAGCCTATCAGGGTCTGATTTTGTGATAATATTTTGGTGTGTCTACCAGGACCCTAAAGTCTATTCATTCGCTAAATTAAGAGGTTGAACTTCTGAAGGTAGTAGGAGCTTAGATATCTTTTTGAGGCTACAAAACTACCTTGGTGACTCCACACATCGAATAAGAAATTGGAAGGTGACTCCACTGCTAGAAGATAAGTAGCTTGATGAAGTTTTAAGATGAGTTCCACTGCAAGCATGAATTCCAGCTATGCTCCTATGAATCGGTCTCATATCCCTGGTTTTCCAAATCCTATGCCAAAGGTTGATTGGTTAGAGGATCTTCCAATATTCAAAGATGTAAAGAAAGACAATGCTGCTCTTCATTTGGTTAGGTTCCATATGCATGTACGCAGTCTTAAGGTTCATTTCCCTAAAGATTGTCTCATGAAGATGTTTACGACCACTTTAGAAGGGAAAACATGGTCTTGGTATAAAATCTTGGAAAATGGTTCATTATATTCTCTTGCTAATTTCCATGATGCATTCTATGACATGTATAAAGAGTGTCATCCCTCCTTATTGCTGGTCAAAGATTGTTGTAAACATTCTATGAGTTTTATTCAATATTTGGAGGATTGTGATGATGATGATGAATTTATGGATGAAGAAATTTTAGAGGCTTTTCATAACAATACATTTCAACACCAAGAAGAAAGTATAACATCCCATGAAATGCAACATGAAAGCTAGCAGGGGTTTATTTATGAAAACCATGTTCAATCCTCTGATATGAATGAGAAGATGCAGAAAACTTGCCAGTATTTTGATCACAATGAGTATGAAAATGATTACAAACACCAAGAAGAAATGATGGAAGAAATTTTTTATAACCCTCAGGCAGAGGAAAGGGTTGTACACTTTTGTAATTCCTTGCAGCAGATTACTTCATAGAATGATCACAATAGTGAGGAAAATTACATTGTCTATGGGAATCACGCAGAAAGGCAGTTGGATAGCACATCAAAGGAATTTTGTGTGGCTAAGGATCAGTTGTCTGAAGAGATAGAATGTTATGATGATTATCAAAATAACCATGTTCTCTTTGACCCTATAAATGATTACATGGAAAAGTTTTGCACGTCAGTATTTCATTTTCATTTGCTTTATGAAGATCAGGTACATTATGAGTTGATTTGGTCATCTCACTACTATGGTTATTTTGAGGTTGAATGCAGTCAACAGCCTCCAATATCGGAAAGGAAAATTGATTGGATTTATTAGAAATATCATGTTGCTTGAACTAAAGTGGAAATTGCAGCTAGTAGCTAGGTAGGAAAATGCAAATAAGCTCAAGGTTGACTGGGCATTTTTCAGTAGATGTAGATTTCTTTCTCCAACAATGATCATCAAGCTTAAGCCCGAGGTGAAGGCCCGAGAAGCTTAAAGGGGATTCTTGTCAAATAAATTTATGTTTATCATAACAAGATGAAGCACTGGACCTACGAGTTCTTAGCGTACCACAAGGGCACACTATCCCAAGTGGAGCCACTATTATCACTGAAAATATTTCGAAGAAAAAGGGTAAGGTAAGGAAGAATTGGTCTTGGTCATTCTCATTGTTTCTCTTAAGGAAAGAGTCTTGTTCCCTTTGTTAAATATGGTCAAAAACCTTTTTTTACCAAACATTGGTCCCACATTTGTTCAAAGTGTCATGTGTTAAGGTTGTTTCAAAAATTACATGCACTACGAAATCAACTAGAAGTTTTCGTAGCGCAAACTCACAAAAATACACTATGTGCGATACGAAACTGTTGTATCTGCACATCATGATTTTGTGGGCCAATTTTGAGAAGAAAAAGGAACCCTTCTTGAAGATGGGCTGCTGCAAAGGATTAATAACAAGTTTTGAACATCAAGCAAGGGAAAATCAAGTGATGGGAGGACATCCATGAACTCCAAACTCTATGTTATGAAAATGGTCATTATTTCATAGCTAGTATTGTTCATGAGACATCAAGCAACATTAAAGGAGTTATTCGTCTTAGCACAAGTATTTGAGCAGTGTGTATGATTAATTTAATCCATTTATGTGATTAAAAGATACAACATGGTCAGCAGAAGGATTTGAAGACAAGCATAAGGATGAAAGTCTAAAAAGGAGGAACTCTGTTTCCTTGTTTCTAGCAGTCAACTCCCAAGGAGATCCCTGAGCAGCTGAGAACTCAATTTTGAAAAATGAAAGAGGCTTTTCCTCCTCAGACATTTAGATACAAAAAAGTCTTCCAGTTTCTTCAAATTCATTATGAGGTGGGAGAAATTCATGGTTAAACTTGCGCTATGAAACTGTTGTAGGTGCAATTTGTCACAAGCATATTTTTACACCTGCTTTTCAAAGACTCATTCTGGGCAGTAGGAAAGATGTTTCAAAAAACCAAGAGATCTTTTTGTTCAGCATGGATTGTTTCAAAAAATAATCCTTAAGTTTTTCCAAATACATATTTTATGAGAACATATGAGCTCTGTCCCAAGACCTATTTTTTATCCAGAAGAAAGCAAGGAATAGTCTCCTAGTTTCTAGGAACAACAAAAAGATGAGTCATCAAGGGCCAGCTAGAGGGTTATGAGCACCACCAAATTCGACTTCATGGAGTTATAGGTGTCAAAGAAGTTTTTAAATGTTTATATAAGGTTTTTATAATCATAATAAGGAGTTACACTCCTAGTTGTATTAGGTCTCTAGGACTGCTAGTTAGCTGTCTTTTGTATTAAATAGCTAGTTTTAAGTGTCAATAGGTGTCAAATTAGGAGGAATTAGAATTCCTCTCACGCTGGAGGAAGGAATATACATGAATTCTATATATGGGAGAAGAACTAATGTATTAAAGGTGGAAGATTTTTCAGAGAAACTCCCTTATTATTCTTTAGTGTAATACTTTGTCTCTAGTAATACAGTGCTTGGCTTTGCTTCTCAGGAATCAAAAGGCATTCAATGTTTAGAATTTCTTGTGTTGTTATTCTCTCTCTATCTATAGTGGTATGAATGTGTTATTACTTAGAAATCACTGATAGTGCTCTAACTTCCTTTACACATTTATAAACTGTGTGGTCCTATGCATTTATGATATATTCTCCATATGTTGAATTCTTATGCCCTGACTTCTATGTAAAGCTAACGTTATTATCAATACTGAAGCATATTTGACTCAATAAGCCCAATGGATACTTTCTAGTTGTGTTTCAACCTCTTACACTTGCTCTTTTGTTTCATAAAGTTAGCCATCTTATTCATTATCCAAATCTTTAATCTTGTGAGAGAGCCCTCTCAGGTTGGGGAGGCTAAGTCTCAGCCAAAATTTGGTTTGAAGGAGTTACACAAGGTCCACCTGATCAGCAGCTTATCGGGGTCTGATTTTGTGATAACACGACATTTCAAGCCTTGGCTCAAATAATAAATCACATTCTCTCTGAGAGCATCGTCTTCCTAAACGAGAACCATACCAATGGTTAATTTTGTTGTAGGGAGATATAAAAGGAAGTCCCTACCATAATCCGGTGGACTCAAAAGTGGGGCAGAGACTAATGCCTTTTTCAAATCATCAAATGACCACTGCGCAAAGTCATCCCACATGAATGGAACCCCTTTGTGGAGCAAACACATAAACCCTTTAGTGATCTCGGCATAGTTCGCTATAAACCGTCTTAAGAAATTAGCCTTCCCTTGAAGACTTTGAAGTTGTCGAATTGAGGACGGGGGAGGCAACTGGACTATTGCTTCCACCTTAAAGGGATCAACCCTAATCCCTTCATTTGACATGATGAACCCTCCAATCGACTGGACATAACCACAAAAACAAACTTGTTGGGATTCAACTGGATTTTATAAAAACGACATCGCTCAAAACCCATTCGAAGGTGACCGGGGTGATCATTTCTCTTTCAAGAACGAGCAGCAAGATTGTCCAAGTATGCTTTGATGATATGTTTGATGTCATGGAAAGCATATGACATGGCCCGCTGGAAAGTAGCTCCAGCATTTTTGAGACTAAACGACATATTTTTATATGCAAAAGTACCCCAGGGACATATAAAAGCCATCTTATGTTGATCCTCTGGATGGATAGAAATTTGAGTATAACTTGAAAAACCGTCGATAAAGGAAAAAATCTCATTACCCGTACACTTGTCAATAATCTGATCAATGAATGGCATGGGGTAATTATCTTTTGGACAAGCCTTATTTAGGTCCCTAAATTCGATGCATACTCGGATTGTTCCTTTATTTTTATCCACATGGACTAGATTAGAAACTTAATCGGTAAGAGGAACAGGGTATATAAAACTCGCCTAAAGCAGCTTCTCTACCTCAGCTTTAATGGTTGCTGCTTTCCTAGGATTAACGAGTCGAAGCCTTTCACGAACTGGCTTGGCGTTTTCATACGTCTTGATCTCATGTTGAACTATAGAAGGATCAATGCCAGGCATTTCTTCATAAGACCAAGCAAATACATCTCGAAATTCCTTGAAAATGTTGGTGTAAATTTGAACTTCTTCAGGGGAACATTCAATTCCGATGAAGAGATTCTCGATCACGTTAGGGTCCCTAGAGATGTTTATAGATATCTTTTCTAAAATCACCGACATATTAACTTCGGCATGAAAGTGTGTTGGAGCCAAAGGATTTGATATCTTACAAACATCAATAGTGAATAGCTTGGAGAACCTAGATTCTACTTCCTGCAATGGAGGAAGGAAATATGAACGATGGTGTAAGTCTCCCCAAGGTTGATCTACACACATCATCACTTTGAGGATTGCTTCTTCAGAAGGTAAAACCATATCTAAGTAGTCCAAGGCGGATGTGGAATCAAAGGCCCAAGCCGAGGCCACATGACCATCTAGCTCCTCTTCGGAAAAAGGAGTAGAATGATAATCGGTAAGGTTACCGATAGACTGATATCTAAGCTCAACCGCAGACATAGGGAATGCCATTCCATTAACTTGTCCTTCAGCTAATATGGTCGTAGGTGAATGCAAGGTCCAAGGGTCTAAAAAATAATGAGTTCTGAAGAACTCTTCTCAAGAGGACTCCTTAGATGATGAAACGACATTGATTCTAGCGATAGGAGAGGGAAAATCAAAGGTACCCATCAATGAGAAATACATCCCAACTCCTAGATTCTCAGTAGGTGGGCGAGGGTTATGCACTAAGGGGATAGTAGAGTTAGAATTTGCTTGAGGATCAACTGGACAATAATCCAACTGATCAACCTTAATGATTTTCCCTTCATGAGGAAAGCAGATGACACGAAATAGAGTCAAAACGACAGCATCCATCTCGTATACCCAGTTCCTTCCTAAGAGGAGATTATAGTCTAGTTTAGCATCTAGGACCTCTACTTCAATATTGGCGACCTTTCCTCCAACACATATAGGAAAGGCCGGGATAATCCCGTGCAGCTGGTGATAATGGCCATCAAACGCAGTCAGGAGGGTAGGTGAAGGAACAACCGAAGGAGATCCAATGGCCTTCCAACATGACATTGACATGACAAACGTGGAAGCTCATTCATCAATAATGGTGTGAAAAATGTTAATGTTAATCAACTGCCCCAATTGCCGAGAGTAAAGTACTTTGCTGAGCTGGACACAACTGGAGACCCTCTAAAGCAGACATGGCACATGGAATCTAGGCCAGATCCTCCATAATGGAATAATTCTGGGTGGTCCTAGCATTAGGATTAATAGTCGCACATTTAGCAGAACCTTTTGGTATCCGTGGTATAGTCTCAATAGGGCGTCACTCAATATGAAGGTCGGTATTTCTGGGAATAGTTTTGCCCTTGGAAGTTTTGACTTCATTAGAATCACGTGACCGAGTGGCCACGTGGACATTAGAACCTGTGATGAAAACATTCGATGATTTTTCCCCTTCCTGGCTTCTCCTAGAGGAGGTACCAGGATTTGAACTCGCGCCACCAAGCAATTGCTGCCCTTGGGGAAAGGGGTTGGTTAACATAGCTTCGGAGCTAGAAGCCCCTTGCTACCCTAACAAGCATTGAGCGTCCTAAACCTTCGGGCAGAGATGAGTTAAATGGTCTCCACTACAAAACTTGCATGGAAACTTCACTTTCTTTCTAGACTCATTTCTACCTCCACCAGCATTATTGCCAGATTTATTTGTGTCAGCCTTCCCATCCTGATTCTTTTTCTTACCTCAACCTTTCTTTTTCCCATTGGATTTTTTACTTCCTTTGGGGTTATCAGATTGGACAGCATTAATCAAAGAGGGTTGGGAAGACGAAGTATTAGACGACGTGACTTGGTTATTTGAAGCAGTCTGCAATGACAACTGTTGTAATTGGCTCAACAAGTTCACCACATTTGTGTCTACCAATCCAACTACACCATCAGCATGGGGACATGGCTTCGACTTGGCTATGTCAACCATCGCCCTAGGAGCATCTGACAAGTATTTTTGTAGGATCCCAGACTGAGAGTAGATCAATTCTAATTGCTGGGCCCGAAAAATCGCTTTCTCCTCATAATAGACTCTAGACATGGAGACATCCTTAGAGATCTCAGGTTGTAAAGATTTTCGAAACCATTTGAGACAGTACTCCAAAGGGATTTCGGCTTTAATGAGCCTCTTTCTCTATCTCCATTCCTGAATATGGTCAGAAATGTGAGTTGCCGTGTCCTGACGAAAGGTAGCCAGAAGTTTGGTTCCTGCATCATAACGGATAGGCAACTAGAAATGATTTAGGAAAATATTAGCTAAGTTGGCAAAAGATGTAAAGTTGCCCCATGGCAACTCTATATACCATTTGGTCTCATACCAATCAAGGTGCATTGAAAAAGTCTTCACCGCCCTTTCCTTCGAATTTTGGAATGTCCGAAGGGAGTTTGGTTTGGACCAGAGGCCAGGCTAGATTGTATTTGATTGGATCGTTCATTAACTTTGTAAGGTCTGGAAAATTTAGAGTTGCTAGAAATGGAAGCCTAGGAGGACCTTGGGGGTTCCACCCAGACTGGGCAGAGCCCTCAAAGCTCTGTAAAGATTGGCCTAGATTTTGGAAGGCACCAGGCTGCCTGAAGTAACTAGCAGAACTAGCTGAACTAAAAGGCAAGCCTTATGATCCAACATAACTCAGAGTTTGACCAACTCCGGCTGCAAAACCTCCATAACCAGCGAAGTTTCCTCCTAAAGGATTATAAGGAGTTGACAACCTCTTATAAGGATTCCAAGCAGAGGCAAGGAGAGGAATACTTCTGAATGAACTAACCGTGGAGTACGGCCTATTCCCTTGTTGGCCGACAAATGGATTCCTAGTTCCCACACTACTAACCATAGGGTTAGTCCAACCTTGAAAAGGATTGCTACTTTGTCCAAAAGAAGAGAAAGGCATAGGTCCAATTGTTGGGTTGGAATGTGGTATATGACCACTTCCAAAAGGAAAACCCTGGAATGAAGCCGATCCACCCATCATGGATGTGGCAACACTAAACGAAACTAACGGAATACCATGTGAATGGGTGCCAAATGGGAAAAATCTAGAACTAAAAGCATTGGTTTGGAAGTTTCCACTCGTAGAAGGCATGGAGGTAGACACAACTAAAGATTTGTTAGTGAAAGACCCGAATAAAGAAGCAGAGGGGATGGAAATAGTTCCTCCCCCTTGTACAGATATTGGAGTCTGCATAGTCGTAGCACTTGTAGTAGAAGCCATGCGTCCAGTAGTGGTCATCGATGGTAAGTGCGTAATGTGACCTGGACTTAACGGTCGATGCTTTGGAGGCCCAACGTATTGTAACACTTCCAGATGACTAGAAGGTAGGGGAGAATTTAGAGCCGCTAATGACTCTGAGAGTTCTTCTACCTCTACGTTATCTTCTGCCCAAAAGAGAACTCGAGAAAGTACTGGAGTATTTCTCTCTTGTTCTATGGAAGTACGAGGTCTATCTTGAATACTGATGCCCTTGAGATGAGGATCAATCCCCAATGCGTCAGCTGCCACAGGATGAGACCCACCGACAATATTACCTTTGCGCCTTCTAGGTGAAGGCTCTAAACTTTGTGATGAAAGACCATGAAGTCTTTGAGACCATCTAGGTGATCGATCAGCCACTTTGAATTTCTTGTTAAGATCTAACTAAAGACTTAAAAAATTGAAAGCTAGGCCAATTAGGAGCACAAAGCACATCCTATAAAGTCCCTAAAGATATTAGCCAGTCAAACAACTTCCAAATATTTCTGCTCCGGGTGTTTAGGACCAGACACCAAAATACGAGAAAGTGAAGTAAGGGGCCTTCTATAGATATTCTGGGATAATGATCGCCCAGTCCTATCAACGAAGGTAACAGAGGAAGTTACGCTAACCTCCTAACAATAGCCTACGCCAGTGCAAGCCCCAAGCTTCACAAGGGTGCCCTCCAATAGCACCACTGAGAGTGATATAACATCGACCTTAGGCGCCACGAGATTCCCCTTTGCAGCCACCTGTGTAGATCCCTAGGAGTAGCAACTAAGCTTACCAACTCGTATCGAAAGCCAGGCAAAATAGTCGTGAGGCAAGTTTCGATAAGTAGGAGAGGGGGTATCTCTCTTCCCTGTCTTTACAAACCCTCGTGCTTAACTCCCACATCCGGAGCTTTCCTGGTCTTCCTAATGCTATTAGATTTTCACTCACTATTTGGACTCTTATGTTTGACAGTTTAAAATGGCCTTGGAGATTTAACTCTCCACTCACCTAATCGAAGGCACTAAAATATCCTAAAACTTGTTGGTGTGTCTAGCTTAACAATTATAAAAAGTTCTAGTATATTTTAAAGTAGCGCTTGATTTTAATGGGCTATTATTTAAGTCGTGGGATAAGCGGAAGTGAAACTAGTGGCATTTTGATGCAAAAGAAATTAATAAAAACCAAACTACATGCAAATGCACTTGCTTTCGTTTTTCGATGAAAATAAATTTCTATAGGGTTCAAAGGAACTTCAAATAAAGCTACAAATTTTTCTTTTCTTTTCTTCAAAATTCACACTCAAACAAACCTATAGATGCCTAGAAAGATGCACAAACTAATCCTAATGAAACAAGTACATGCCGATGCAAAATTCAAAACTACTCTTAAATCAAGAAATGAAAGTTGCTTGTTTATCGATTTTTTATTTGCCACTTAGAATGTTTAGATGGAATATAAGTTTTTGTTTCTTATTTCGTCTAAGCACTAAAAACAAGATGAAGACAAAGAAATAGGCACTTTCACTCAACAAAAAGGAAAACTCAATCAAAACAAAGTTTAAGAAAGCAAAACAAAGTTTCAAGAAGTTTCCTTCAAAAGCAACACAAAAACGACTTTTCAAAAATGCTCTAACAAGACTGAAAATTGATGACCCAAGAATAGGCAATGCAGCACTTTGCGAGTTTGAAACACAAAACAAGTGAGAACTCAACAAAAAAAAGGTGCTTCAAAATGCTCTTAACAATCAACAAGTAGCAAGACGAGCTTGGCAATGAAAACCAAAAGATTGAAAAGACAACTTTCAAGAAAGCGTGAACCAACAACTTTCAGAAAGCAAGAAAAGCAAATGGTCATAGAAATAAAGTTTTTGTATGCAAACCAAAAAGTCACCAAAACAAAACTGAACACAAATATTGAAATCAATCTTCCTGCCCTGAAGACAAAGAGCAGCCAAGATTCCTTTCAAGAAACCTTGTGTGTTTAATCAAAAACAAATGACGTTTGCAAGACCAACAAACAACACCAACCTTTTCACAATCAGAGAGAATTTGAAACAATATGCTTGCTGTAAAACTAAAGACTATGACAGAATAGTAACTGTTCCAAACTGAATCAGACCAACATACAAACTTCCAGAAACAAAAAGACTTTAAAAATCTTGAAAAATTAAAGATATATGCGACTGTGTTTGCACACATATGTGTGTATACGTGACAATATTTAAGGAAACATGCATATACGCAGTTTCACTTAAGGAAAGATGCATATATACGCCTCTGTAAACAACGAAAACAACGTAAATAAAATCTTCCAAGAAAAACAAAAGACAGTTTGGAAAAAATTAATCAAAGCTCACAATTCAGGCATTGACTACACAGCAACAAAAGGTAAGTAGATAGCTGAGCCCCCATTGGCTTCAATACACCCAAACTAGGAACAACGATAGTGTTGTCCCGAGTGGAGTCACTAATTCTGTTGTGGGATAAACTCCCCTAGGGTCTTGGGTGGATACCCTAGCAGACTGAAGGTTATCTATACAAAGAAACTCTCATTCCATATAGCCGTAATGCTAATATAAGCAAACTCTACGATAGGGGGCGTAAGCTCCTACGTGTTATCACTTAGGTTGTCCCTAGGCTCCTAATAGGGATACGGCCAAGGTAACCAGAAAGCAATCTTCTGATTGCAGGTTCTAGCCCACCTGCAATCGGAGAGGGCTCTCTCCTTTTAATTCAACCTTAGTTGATGATTTTAGGCTAGCTTTCTAACTTCAAGGGAGTGTTGATTGTGATCGGAAAGAAGGTAGGATTCTCGAACAATGAGGCATGGTAAGGTGTGATAAGTTTCGAACCATTGGGCATGGAGTCACAGATTGAGGCTTGCGAGCATTTTCTTGGTCACAAGGGGATACGGAGCGGGATAGCCACACAGGATACAATTCTCTGTCTACTGAAAGTACGGAGTGAACATCAGGGATGAAAGGCAAAGGAGAATCATTTCATCATGCTGACAAAGAGGAGAAGTGGATGAGTGGGATCCAGGAGCAGTTAAGAATTCCTAAGACATGCACTCATATGTGAAAGAAACAGCGTAAACCAGAT
>APFE030279292.1:90514-103738 GCA_000404065.3 Pinus taeda
ATATATGTATGTATGTATGTATATATGTATATATATGAGAAAATCATCCATACACTTCACATAGTTTTAATGTTGCTCTTAAATACAATAATAACTTATCTTAATGTTAAGTATTCATTTAGGAATATTATGGGATAGAGAACATTCCTCTCGACTGATGAGTTACACACTAGCAACTCCCCCGCAAGGAAAACATCCTTGCATCCCTAGATTCTACAGAACCAAAGTCATCCAAACTATTTTCACATAGTGGTAATTATTATTTTTGTCTTAGCAGATTTTTCTTAAAAGCATCTTAATTATAAGTTTTTCCCACCTTTTTGCTTTACCTAATATTTTTGAATTTAGGAAAAAGTATTTTGTTTTTCCTTGATAAGAATTCCTTTCTGTTCATTTATGTTTATGTAGCATAAAATTTCTCTCCAGTTATTCTATTTCACAATGGAAATCTTTCTCCTCAAATTTTTGGGAGAATTTGGAAAGGTGCACCATTTGGACTTAAACATTTAACAATTACTTGGACAACAAGGAAATCTACATTACTCATGTGCTATTTCCCATATAGCTTCCAACCGAAAATATAATTTATATATTAATGTGAAATTCATTTACATAAGTCAATTTCACTTAGTCTTGGTCCCACAACCAACATTTACACTTTTATAAATTATGCAAAAAAAATTGCACCAAGCATATCATATCTCTCCCACTCGAATTAAACACCATCCTAAGTGTTTCAGTAGTTTTCATCACTTATAAAAAATTTAAAGAAATTCCTCCCACATATTCTCTTCCATATTTTATATAGCCTCCTTAGGGTTAAAGTGCTTCCATTGTGCTTTAATTTGAGCTATTTCTCAATTCTGGAGTAAGGTTTACTGATATATTAAATTCACATTCAATTCCAATATGTTCACATCCATGCTAAATATCCACTGTCAATTTCCATTCATGCACCCAATAATGAATGAAAACATGCACCGAACAAGAGCCATCAACATACACCCAATGAGGGTCATCAACATGCACCTAACATGGGTTAGCAACATCGGTATAAGCACATAAACAATGGTAGTTAGTAGAAACATGTCTTTTTTTAAACTTATCTAATGGATATTTCATGTAACATGGACCCCATTAAATGATTTCTCTACATAATTCAAAACAAGGAATTACCAATTCCATTTTTATAGCATTCACACAACAACAATATTTTAAGGACTAATTACATAAATTTCCACTTCTGATGGGTTGCAACTAATCGCATGTCACATAATATCAAAATATGCATCAATCATGCATGATTAAATTTTTGGACAAATTCCTTTTCATGTCATTTTCATGGTTGTTATATTATTGTTTATTCTATACAAATAGACTTATCAATGTCTCACTTCATCATTCCACCACTTTATTCTATCCCCTTTATCTCCATTTATGTTTTGCATCGAGTTTAAGTAGGGTATTCCACTTCTAGTTGTTTTCTCATTTAAGTCTCCTTCCAAATCTCCTTCTTGTTTTTCCTTCTTCATTCCCAAGAACCACGAAGACCAAATCATAGGAAATAATAAGAAGCATAAAAACAAAGGAGGAAATATCAACATAGACATATCAAAGAACAACACGACCATGCTCAAGGTTTGTGGCCAAAACAACAAAAGAGTTGTAACAACATTGAAATATAAGAATTCTCCATATAACTCATACATTATTTTCCCATAACTCACTCCCTCGAACTTTTATTTCCTCCTATTTTTCAGGTTGTTGATGGTGGTTACATGCATTTTTCTTTTTTGAAAAAACCATGCGGTCTTCTCCCCTTTCACTTTTATACGTATCATTTGTTTCAACAATTTTTTTGTTAGTACTAATATCTTAACCATGATCATCATCTCACATAACCTCATAGACACATACTCATATCATGCATTCAACAATACTTTAAATGTTCCTATGATTAAAATACATAATCAATA
This sequence comes from Pinus taeda, assembly GCA_000404065.3. NCBI lineage: Eukaryota > Viridiplantae > Streptophyta > Pinopsida > Pinales > Pinaceae > Pinus > Pinus taeda. Next base: position 92,491 of record APFE030279292.1, read on the forward strand.
AATTTTTTGAACACATATATGGAGAATATCATTTCCTAGTATTGACTTTTGAATAGTGCACTCGTAGTATGCATATCACCATACATAGGTGTCGATTGTGACATTCTTCCATCCACACCTTATTTTTTGAAACCTTTATTCCTCTAGACTATCTGAAATAATTTCCTTAGTTTCCAATTGGGTTGTTAACTTACTTCTAGTTATAAGTTTACTATTTCCCATATTTTTTCCCACAAATCAAGTTAAGACAACAAACTACTCAAAATCTTAAGCATGAAAGTTCATTATTGTATGCACCTAGCATCTCCTCAATTCATATCTATCATGATTTTATGCACGGTTTCATCATTTCAATTTTTATCATGCCTATAGTATCATTCATTAGCTTATGGTACATTTTCAAAACTTTTAAAGAAACAATACATCAATATAGCAAGAGCTAGGTTAAGAGATTTCCCCATAGAGTTATGGTTTCACAACTTAGGCATAAACGTTTTCCAATTACATTGGTATGCTCTAGGGAATGTAATTATATTTTTTCATTTTCACCCTATGACAGCAATTCAAATCAATGTTTAAGTACAAAAATTACAATTAGAAGCCATTTCAAGCAACCAAACTTTCTGGTCACTTTGGTTCCGGGTATACTTCACTATTTTCTTTTGTGAGTATTTATAAATCAATAATAATAGTTTGTATTCCCATAAATATATTATGTCCATTTCATCATTCAAGTATATGTTAATGCAAGATTTATTTGATCTTTTTAGGTTCCACTACAATTCCCTCTTTGAAAGCTACATGTTATAAATATTGATTTTGGCATTGATTGAATTCACATTTACCAAATTTGACATGGAACTGATGTTCTCTGAGTATTTCCAGCATTACTCCTAAATACTTTCCTACTTCTTTTGTGTCTTGGAGTAACCAAGATGTCATTATCAGTGTCATTTTTTGTTTGGCATGCTTAAAATGATTCTCTTCCTTTGTTATTTTAGGAACTGTTTTACTCTGAGTCATGAAATTGTTAGCCTCACTCTCTCAAAAATCAATAATAAATCCAATTATTAAATTAAATAAATAAAATCATGAGAATTCCTCAAACTAAGGAGTCTAGTTTGGATGAGAGATTCTCTCCAACTAGCTCTCCTAAATTAGTGTGTAAGTTGAGAAATTGTCTCAACCAAGTGAGTCTTAGATAGACACACTATGTTAAGACCACTTACTCATGTATTTAAAAGTATTATTAAACTTTTTGAATAATGTGAAGTACATGAGCATGAGAGACCACATGATGGCTCTCAGCCTTTTCCGCTAGTTTAATTTTTGTGTGTTAATTTGTTGTGCATATGGTTATATGGCTTTGTGATTCTTCTTCATGTGATATGGGAGCTCGGGTTGGAGCTATATATGAAGAAAAACTAAGTGGTGAGGATGGCAATGGTGTACTTGTTGAATCTTACTCAGTTTGGCAGAAATTACATGTGCAAATCAGCCTTAGTGAATCTGAGAGAGGCCATTTGAAAATGCGATCAAAAGCAGCAGCACATCAACAAAAATCGCATGGACATTGGTGCCACTGCAAACTATTCATCTCCTCCTCATTGTGGATGTGCTCCCCAAAAAAGTTCTTGAGCTTCTTGCACACTAGGACATGTAACCTTAAAATAGCACATATTTATGGGAGCTCAAAATTCTCTTTGCATTATCGTTTCTAAACTCTACAATTATTTTATACACTTTACTCATTGCATCAGCCCCTGAGATTTTCCCATCATCATTCTCAATTTCTTCGAGTTCTTCTAGATCCTCTAAATCATCATCCGCATCTTCGATCTCTTGTTGGGTAGCTGCAGTTCTACTACTTTGGGTAGTGAAATGCAAATTAAGCTTCTGATAGTCAGATTGTTATAGAGAATTTGTTTTCTATATGAGATCTCCATCTTAGTGACATGGTCAATTTGTAGAGTTTGAGTTTGGGCAGAGAAAAATTCCAAACCGTGCAACTAAAAGGCGAATATGGATGGCTTAAGGTCATTGTTGCATGCTAATGAATGAAGTCATGGGTATCGAGTATCAAGTCATGGGTGTGGCATCGTGATCTCTCTGGCAGGCCACTATTGTTCCCTTGTCCGATTATGTATATTTTCTGAATTGAACATAGGATAAGATGGGCTCCATTGAAAGAGAGTCGTAAAATGTTATGTTACTTAATAATTAGCATTATTGCCCCAAACCTGTTTCCTTAATGGAGGGATTTCTCTAGAATTTTTGGCCTCCAAACCGGTCTACAATGACATACATGGTAAAGCATTAATGACAGTTAGAGAGGGAATCTGTGAATTTCATATGTAAGGGTCAATTCCATATACAATCCATCTCTATTATTTGTCTGTAGTTTCTATGTGGGCAAGTGATATTCGATGACATCGGGATTACAAAGGCCTCCCTACTCTTCCTCTTTGTCAATAGTGACGAAAGCAACAAGAACCATTCTAGGATCGAGTGGTTAAAGACTTCGTAGATCTACATAGACCAGACCAGGTCCCAATCACATCGCAAGATAGGGCGATAGGGACACAGCCAGTGAGCAATGTGGGCAATGCAAAGTGTTTGACATAAATTGTTGATTTCTGTTATAGTTGAAATCAAGTTAGTTTTATATTATGTTTAGTGCCGCGTAAACGGGACAATTGTCGTGGCATGAGTTACATCAGTTATAGGACTTCGAAGGAGATGCATTGAGAGGCAGATATGGCATTGAGGCTTGGCAGGTTTTCATAGCCTGCCCCCCAACTCCTCATATCCGCAAATTCTATGAAGGAGGGTTTCAACCCACCATGCACTTGACAATATAGTTAAGATCAGCAACAACCATGGAGGTAGCATATCAATAGTAAAATTCAAATCAATGATTTTTTTATTAAGGGTTGCTTATTGTTGAAATCCAAAAGTAGTATTTTACTTTGGGGTAGCTTAAATTCATTTCAAAGTCAAAGTCAAATGAAAATTCACAATGACAGGTGAGAAAAGTGAGGGTTGATGTGAAAGATAGGTAAAACAAATATTAAAGTTAACTTTGACGCTAGAGCTTGGCATTATCATTGTTTTAGAGTCAGTTTTTGAAGACAATTTGATGCCAAGGAGTTCTTAGTCTGTGCTTTAGATGCCTCACTGAAGACATTTCCATGATGATGTATCTTGAAGGCTAATAAAAACATATCTTTTTGTTGTGATTGTGTCCTAGATCCACCTGAAATTAAATAAGAGGATCATAGGTACACTCTGTGTTGTGAATGTGTTTGCATGATTTGAGTTGAATTTGTAAAACACTCTCTCTATTATGCTTAAACAAAACAGGTACATGCACATAAGAAAGTTTACATTTACAAGTCATCGATGAAGCTCCTAAAATCAAAGATCCCATAATCAATTAAGTTCATAAGCACAATCATCACATCATCGACTTGATAAAAGTAATATTCGGCAACAACATTTCACAACAGCTAATTCACACCATCAAGTTAAGGATGCTACAAAATCAAGCATTTCAAGCCAAGATGACATCAACATCATCAACACTTTTTGTATCACTTGCAGATAAACATTTTTTAATTGACTTGTATGGGTGCATTCTCACTTGTAATCGACACCATAATTTGACTTGTTAAGGTGAATACATTAAGTCAAGTAAGTCTTCAACTGATTCCTGAAGATTGAACTTGTCGTTTGATTCTTGGGTGCATTTTCGATAGTGTTCGGCACCCTTTCCTTTTTTTACAAATCATCACATTCACTAAGTACATTCAACAAATCACAAGTGTTATTAATCAATCAAGCAAGTTCAAGTGAGCATGTCAAAGTCAAGTGCAAACCATGACATCAACAACAAATGAGCCAGTGTGAAGTTGATTGAAGCATTCACGAAGTGTCAGTAAATCATTCAAGTAAAGAAATCATCATCAAGCGAGCGTGAAATCAAGAGTTCAAGTGAACAAGTTATAAAACTCTACCAAGCGTTTACAACATCAGCAATAAGCAATAGTACCAGTGACCCTGAATTCAAAGTGAGCAAGCTAACATGGTGACACACATTCAAATCTCCCAAATTATTACCAATTTGATTTTATCATTAGCTGGAAACATGGCGAACATCAGCAAAACAACTCTTGCTGACATTCAAGTGCATATTCAACATGCACATGAAATGATTTAGTTCCTTCAAATGGAGTCACAACTGCAGAGAAATGAGTTGCAAGAGAAGTGTGTTGCTTCCAAGTCTTTGACCAATCTAGAGATAGCTGATCATTCGACTTCATTCATGCAACTAGCTTCAAGTGTTGAAGTTGTTCCAGTTCAGCTTTCTTCCAAACCCATCATCAAGCCATAGGATGAAATTCAAAGTAATCGAAATTGACACAGTTTAGGATATATCAAAGATAATGACAACTTACATATCCCTAATTATTCAAAGCCCATTCAGTTTGTTAGTCCTGAATTACTTGAACAAATCACCTCAGCAAGTTCTCAGCAACTTGCAGACCAATGTCAATGCACACAAACTAAAGTTGCAGACGAAAATAAATGCACACGAACTCAAGTTGTAGAATAATCAATTTTTTCTCATTTTCAAAGAACTTGTCATCAAGAAAATCAATGTTTTGATCTCCATCCTTATAGCCATTGTGGCAAGTCAAATCATACATCAGAGAAATGCTACAACCAACAACAATCAACCAAATTGAAGATAAATTATTCATGGACTGATCCTTGGAAATGGTCATCCATAACTAGAAGATTGTCAAAGTTTTACAATCAAATTCACTCACACATATTGCAGCCTATAGTCAAATGAAGATGGTACTCTCATGTAGTTGAATGGGGGAGTACACTAGTGAAATACTCCTCCACCTACAATGGGGTAGTTTAGATATAATTTGGAGAAGATTGCCTCTTATTTCAGCTGACAAAGGGGGGAAAATGTCAATGAAATTAACAAGTGGCTGTCAGACTGAAAGTCTCGACAACATCAATGAAGCAACCGGTGGGCATCTCCATTAGCCAGTGGGTGATCATCATCAATATATTTTCCAGCGGGCGTTCATCATATTTTGTCAGTGGACACAGGATGCTGATTTCAATCAAAGGAAAGATGGATCCTTTTGCAGCTTGAAACATGATGGAGTTGTCAAGCGACATTCAAGGATGAATCAGACATGTAGCTAACTCATGGTATCTTCATATTGAAGTTTCTTTAGCATCCATCTTTGGCGGTTTTTTTTAGGCAAATGTCTTTTTGAGGATCAACTTGAGAACTTGGAAGATGGTTCCTTTCTAATTTTGGATTTATCATTGGGGGGGGGGGGGGGGGGGGGGAGGGGGTGGGTGTTATGCCTACTACTCTCTTAAAAATCAATAATAAATCCGATTATTAAATTAAATAAATAAAATCACGAGAATTCCTCAAACTAAGAAGTCTAGGTTGGATGAGAGATTCTCTCCAACTATTTCTCCTAGATTAGAGTGCAAGTTGAGAAATTGTCTCAACCAAGTGAGTCTATGATAGACACACTATATTTAGACCACTTACTCATGTATTTAAATGTATTATTAAATTTTTTGAATAATGTGAATTACATAAGCATGAGAGACCACATGATGGCTCTCTACCTTCTCTGCCAGTTTAATTTTGATGTTAATTTGTTGTGCATATGGTTATATGGCTTTGTGATTATTCTTCAGAAATGTTGTGGTATTCCATCCTTTTTTACCATCACTTTGATTACTTTGAATAAAAAGATTAATCATTAATTCTTTCGTATCACACAATTATTTTTTTTTCTCATGTTTCTTTTTCTTGAAAATCTCACTATCCATGTTCTCTAACCCAATTCTTAACTCATTTGGGAATTTGAATTTAAAATTTAAGATATATGGAAATCAATCTTTGAGATCCCTTAAATGAAGGAGGCTACCAAAATATTTCCTCTTAGAATATCTAGACATATATACAAATTTTCTAAGTGAAAAAAATCCTCCTTAATATTATTGTCTCTTACACAAGTCTTATCATTCATGGAGACCAAACCTACTCATGACAACTATGGAGGTATATTTATAGCCATACGTGACAAAATTTAGTATACTAACACTCGATTTACGCTCTTATTATATGTTTCACTTGATAAAAATGTTTGACATATCTAAACAAGTTGTAACAATTTCTTCACGGTGTTGAACCATCCAACATTCAGGGGATCTCCTCGATATGAAGTCCCAGCTAAAACTCACACCATTTGGAGTTGGAGTCCCAACAATGGGTGAAAATTTTATTCCTTGACTACGAAAACACGCAGAGTGAAGTATGGTAATTTTGGGTGAGAGCAAGTGTGTGACCCTGCAGAAAGTCAAGTGCGATTCATTAAGGTTCCAATACAGAAAGGGAAAAGGAAGTGCGCCCCTTAGAATCCTATAATAGAATACAGCTTAAAAGGAGAACACTAGAATAATGACATCACAAGTTAAGATGCAGACAAAACAAATCATAAGCATAAGCGTAAGTTAAATAACACACATTGAAATAAAACAAGAATAATCCTACTATGTTGACAACACATGCATGAAAGCTATAACACCCTCCGCCCACATTCACCCGAGTAACTGTGCCAATTGGGGTAAACATGAGACGAGAGGCTACTATGATTAGATTCAACCTCCTATGTGACCTTAAGGAAGTGGAGTCAACAAAGCATCACACACAACCATCCAACACCATCAATGGAACCCTAAGGAGATAAACCAATCATTTAGATAGCTTGTCCTGGGTCCCACTATTTTTCTGGGCAATTTAATTCTCAATCACTCTCATACTATGGGAAAGGGAGAGATTAGAGACCTAAATTCGCTCTCATAGGCCTGCTTGCCAGCAACTGTGGTCCAAACTTATCAGTGCTATGCTAGAGACTTTGAGATTTGAGCCACTATTTTAGGTCCAAAGCCCAGGGCATTGCCCAAAATGGAAATAAATCTCATAATTAGGTAAACTACAATGAAACAATGATGCAAAAGTAAATAGTTGTTCATGGCCTTAACTAGACCCCTACTAGCCATGGTAGGCATTTAATCAAAGATATCAATGACATGTAACCTAAAGGTGTAAACAACATAGTTAATTTTAGGGATCTCTTACTTATCTGAGAATCACCATGAACCATTGTTTCCTCCTGTAATTTTCTACCTTATCACTCATTAGGTCATAGATACAATACCCATTCAAATACAAATGAAAACATGCTTAGAGCTAAACATAGTTGTTGCCATAAAATTAACATATAACCAGCATAATAGGAGAAGAATTAAAACGAACATATGATCCATGAAAATCCATATATACATGAGTGCATTTACACATGAAAATCAATGGAACAAATTTCTCATTAATCAATACAATGAACTGACTAGAGATGGGACTACGACATTCCACCCGATTATAGATTGGTTGGGCCAAGTCTCTCTTCATCCAATCACCCCCATGCCATATTCCAAGCATGAATGTGGGACTCATATGACCAATCAAAAACACCAATCAATGTGGATTCCACTATAGTTCTTCGCCTATGCTGTGAGGAAGTTGAGTGCCTCCTAGTCTCTCAAGATTTATCATGCATCCGCAGCCTGATCCAAGGATCACTAGGCCCTACATAGATACATACTCTCCAAGATTTACCATGTATTCCATCCCAGAATCACTAAGCCCAACGGAGAGAAAATCCACATGTTGGCTTTATCGTATATCCCACCATTCATCGATAAGGATTCCTAGGCCCACCAAGGCACACAATCTAGTCTTACCGCAGCACACAATCTATTTCAGGGGTTACTAGGCTAGTGGATTCGTTCATCCTTAGTATGATTTAGGGACCACTACCACCATGTGTTTGTCAATTCAGAGATCCACCCCACTCAACTTCGAATCCAATTTGGCCATCCCACACAAACTGGATGAGAGGACCCATCTCATCAAAGCTATCAGAAAATGGCAACGGTAGGCTGAAAATACTATCACACCTGGGAAAACCCATGCCATGGTAGAAAAGAAACATATGCAATCCCCCATGCATGCCAAATCTATCAAGGAAAATACACATGCAATTTGATACCTGCAATGAAGCCTATTGTAGTTGCTTGATCCTGCCTTTTGTTGCATGATATTTTCTTCCTCTCGCATTTTTTTCCTGTATTGCTTCAATGCCAAAGTGCTCCAAGAAAACTCTAAGTGTCCAAGAGTATGAGAGAGAGAGAGAATAATGAGAGAGCTCCAAAGCTAAACTAACAAAATATTACCAATTGATCCTCAAAAGCCTTTTTATGAATGAGGCTTCCATTTTCTTCATTTTCCATTATTTTCCTTCATTTTCCTCCTCACATGTAACCTATGAATTTTCACCTCCTTTTTCTCCTAACTTCCAATATTTTCATAAATAATTGTGTCAAAATGTCATTTTTCCTCTTTAATTCCCCTAATTTCCTCAGCCATAAACAACCAAATGAACACCCCCTACGATGTGTTGGTCAACATCCATCTTGGAATAAGTGTCCCAATCATTTGTGGTTATTGTTTTTAACTTTATTATATGGAATTTTCACCAAGGTTGTTATAGAACCCTCCCACTTGGGGGACACCATCCTCGATGTTTAATCACATATATATCTTAGCAACTTGCTGAAAGAAGACATACTTCTCATGGAGCTTTATAACGTAGTTCGATGCAGTATTTACAATGAAAGATCTACTTAAGAGAATAACATCATGACAACATGACAACATACCCCATATTGGAGCTTTATATCACAACTCATTACGATATTTACAAATCATCCTACTGAGTGCCAATCCACATGACATCATAACATCATGATAACATAACCACATGATATCATAATAATATAATGATACTAACATGACACACATTCCACATAGTGGAGCTTTATAACATAGCTCATTATGATATTTACATCCATACATGAGTGTACATATAACAACACCATCTCAACTATTATATTAAAACATATGCCAAATCATATACCAAACATATATCAAACATATACTGACATCACATAGAATATATCGAAACATCATAAGGCATATATCAAAATATCACATAGCATGTAGCAACCAACATAAAGCATATATCGTTTACCATAAAGCATATATTAAACCAATGTGAAGAAAATACTAAACCACCATAAAGCATATACCAAGCCATCATAAGGAAATACTAAACCACCATAAAGCAACTACCAAGTCACCGTAGGAAATCACCAAACCACCATATCGTATCTACTTTCCCTCGAGCAGTAAACAAGGAAGGATTCATAGCCTGCATCTAATACACCATCTCTGATGCAGCTTCATTGGGCACAAAGTGATTCCATTTCACTTGAACTTTCTCTATTGCTTAGTTTCGGAGAATGAGCACATTTTCCTACAATATACACTAAGGCTTCGACTAGAATTATTCATGTGGTTCCGCCTACAATACACACTAGTTAATTACATGATCAACATCCTTAAAGTACTTCTTAAGCAAAGATACATGGAAAAAATAATGGACTTTCATTGTCAGAGGCAGTGCAATTCGATAGGCTATGGGCCAAATTATCTCAATGATATTGAAGTGTCCACAGAATGATGGTGCCAGCTTGGCACATGAGCCAATCTACAAGGAGTTCTTCTTTAGTTTGATGCACAAGTACACCTATGCCCCAACCTGGAAATTGTAGGTTTTAACCCCGTACAGAAATTACCCGTATACGAATTCTAAATCAAAGAAAAATAAACAATGCGAGAGCATAACACATAAAACACATATACACAAATATTTCCCATTGGATCCCAAAACCGGGACTACCAGCTTGATTTTTCATTATTTTCCTTTCAATGTTACAAAACATATTTATACATGCCGAAGCATCCAATACCATGGATCGAAAACCATCGTGTCCAAACCATGGACCAAAAACCATAGGTAGGTTTGCCCAAGTTAATATAGGGTCGAAAAAAAAATTTCTCGGGGCACTGCCCCGGACCCCGTAGAGGGGGGCTACCCGCCCCCCTACAACCCCCCTATGATGCCCCCGCTACACAATCAGTGCAATGAAGGGGGGGGCTCCGCGCCCCCTCTAACCCCTCGGTTCACTATGTAGGTTAGTCATGGAAAGAATATAACACAACCCAACAATCTCCCACTTGTTGTTTTCTTTCCACAGGGGGCCATGGGAGAGCTTAGTCATTCTTTTAGCCTTGAAATGCCCATTGTTTCTCTACACCAAGAGAAATTCTCAAAGCTCACAGATTTTTTCAATGCATCTGTAGTATTCTTGAAAGTGTCCACCTTTACCAACAACAACCTTTTGTCTTCTATCATATCCCTCACAAAAGTGATATTGAACATCAATGTGCTTTGTCTTTGAATGATAAGTAGGGTTCTTTGCCAAGAAAATTTCACTTTCGTTGTCACAGTCTATCCCTATAGCTCCCTCTACTAACCCCATACTTGAACACAATCTCTGCAACCAAAGTGCTTCCTTGCTTGCATGAGTGGCTGCCATGTATTCTGCCTCTGTAGTCGATAGTGCCACTACAGATTGTTTCTTACTCATCTAACTGACTGCACCTCCAAATAGGTTAAACACATATCCCCTTGTAGATCTTCTCTGATCTTGATCTCCAGCCCAGTCTACATCAACAAAGCCACGAATATCCAACACTCTGTCCAATCTTGGTCTTCCTTAGTAGCTCAAACCATAATCACTAGTGCCACGCAAATACCTGAAAACCCGCTTCACTATTGTCCAGTGCTCCTTCCCTGGTTTTGACATAAACCTGCTCATTACTCCCACTCCATGTGCAATGTCTGGTCTAGTACAGACCATTGCATACATCAAGCTACCAACTGCACTTACATATGAAACATGGGACATGTCGTGTTCCTCTTCTTGTGTCTTGGGACACTGTTCAGCAGATAACCTCACAGCTACAGGAATAGGAACCTTCACTAGTTTACTATCTTGCATATTAAACCTCTGTAGTATTGTCTCGACATACTTCCTTTGGTTTAACCACAGCTTCCTCTTTACCCGATCTCTTTTCATTTCCATGCCCAAAATATAGTTTGCAGCACCGAGATCTTTCATGTCGAATTTGGAGGACAATTGGGTCTTCAAATCCTAGATAATTTCTTTG